>PVIC010019298.1:0-30727 GCA_004025085.1 Thryonomys swinderianus | reverse complement strand
CCATCCACCCATCCATCCACCCACCCATCCATCCACCCATCCATCCATCCACCCATCCACCCACCCATCCATCTATTCATCCACCTCTCTGGCCCCTTTCATCCATCCATCCATCCATCCACCCACCCATCCATCCATCCATCCATCCACCCATCCATCCATCCATCCATCCATCCATCCATTCTTCCATCCATCCATTCTTCCATCCCCTCACGGGACCCCAGCAGTGATGGCGAACCCTTGAGCTTTCAGTGATAACAAACAGCTCAGGGTAGCACTCGCTGTACCGAAGGCTCGCCAGCACTGGCCCAGTGAAGGCTGAGCCAGAAAAGCAGTGGGCAGAGGGGCCCATACACAGTTCTGAGAGTGGGAATCGAGGGCTCCGGGGGAGGCAGCCGTTGGTCAGGGCTCTGGGCCTGTGCCGCCCGGCTTTGAGGTGGCCCTTCTGTGGAAGCCAAGGCTCAGCCAGGGTAGAGCACCTGCCCAGGCCCGCTCTGCGAGCAAGTGGCAGGCTGGGGGGGACAGCGGGTTGGGTGCCGGAGGGGGAGGGAGTGCGACAGGATGTGGCTTGAGGGATGACGTGGCGGGGAGAGGTGGCGGCTGCAGTGGATGTGACCGCACCCTGCGCGCACTGCCAGGACCCCCGGCGGGGACAGGCAGCCGGGGGCAGCGGCCGAGGAGATGCCTGGTGCTGGAGCAGGGCCTGGGCCAGGGAGCTGCCGCCCCCACGCAGCCCCAGCGCCTTCCTTGGGGCCAGCAGCATGTAGACCTGCAGGGCCCAGCCAGCCAAGACTGTGCCGGGTCCCGGGAACCGCTGTCACCGATCCTGAGCCTCAGTCTCCCCCTGGGCTCCGCTCGGCTCCCTCACCGAGTGCTGACAGCCAGGCTCCCGGGCCCAAGTTTCTGCTGTCAGAAAACAGACAGAGCTCCCCAGACTTCACCGTGCAGCAGAAGCACCAAGACCCGGCTCTAGAGCCAGGACGGAGCGTGGAGCCCAGCGCCGGTGACGACAGGCGATGTCTGGGCCTCTCTCCGCCCTGGTTTCCTCAGATGTGGGCCCAGCACAGGCCTCAGGGACAGGGTCAAGGGCTGAGCAGAGGAGACAGCGGCCGGGAGGAGCAGGGAGCCCGCCGTCACCCCGAGGCCTGTCCTGGAGCAGCCGGAGTACAGCTCAGGGCGAGCCGCGGTTACAGGGCGCTGAGGTTTCGGGGCGCAGTAGGACGGACAGCGTGGGAGGAGCGCCGGGGCCGGGAGGAAGACTGACCGGCTGTTCTGTCCGCTTCCTCAGGAGGCCGCGTGAAGACCTGGAAGCGGCGCTGGTTCATCCTCACCGACAACTGCCTCTACTACTTCGAGTTCACCACCGTGAGCCGCCCCGCCCTCTCCTAACCTCACCCAGCAGGCAGCCGGCGGGGAGATGGGTCGGCACACCTCTGTGCCGGTTTTACAGAGAAGAAACCCTGAGGCCAAAGACGGCCAGGGCTGGGTCGGTGGAGCCCAAGCTCTCTCCCTGCCCTCGGCCTCAGGTCCGCTTCAACAACCCTCCTTCCCCCGCAGGACAAGGAGCCACGGGGAATCATCCCCCTGGAGAACCTCTCCGTGCAGAAGGTGGAGGACGCCAAGAAGCCCGTAGGTGTCAAGTTGGGCGCCCGCACCAAAGCTGCCAGGCAGCACCCTTAAGGCAGGAAGGTCAGGGCCCGGGGTTTCCTGGACACCGAGCCTCCGTGAGCTCCTCTCGGGGCCGTCCAAGGGCCTCGGCCCAGCCGTTTCACAGAGCCTGACTGTGTGAGCCACGCCGTCCTGAGCCTGGCTCCCCATCTGTCGTGCAGGGACTGAGGAGGGAGCAGTGATTTAGGTGGAGCCTGGTCTGTCGCACGTGCAGCCCCTGCCCTGCTCCTGCCAGGCTGTGAGCGTCCTCCTGGGGTCACTAGAGTGCGTGTCTCCCTGGAGACACCCCGAAAGCGGTCTGCCACCTGCCCACCGCCTGCCCCTCTGCCCTCCCCCAGTTCTGCCTGGAGCTGTACAGCCCCGGCTGCCGAGGCCAGAGGATCAAGGCCTGTAAGACGGACGGAGACGGCAGGGTGGTGGAGGGCAAGCACCAGTCCTACCGGATCTCGGCCGCCAGCGCCGCGGAGCGCGACCAGTGGATTGAGGCCATCCGGTGAGGGTGGCGGAGCGGGACGGCTTCCTGTCACCGCCCTGGGCTCCTTGCTTCTCTGCGGTCTCTGCTTCTAGCATGACGGCCCCTGCTACGAGTGTCCATCACCGTGTCCTTAGAGCCAGGCACTGTGCCAGCCCCAGGACACAGCGGGGAGGGACCAGCTGTAGGCTCGGCGGGAGCAAGTTGCCAGAAAGTTCCTGCCCATCCCCTGCCCCCCGTGGAGGGGGAGAGCTCTCAAGTGAAGGGGCAGTATGGGCAGGGGCATGAGGGCCGGTCCTTGGGGCGCCCCAGACAGCACCCCGGGCACAGGTGAGGCTGGGTCTTGGGGCCACCACAGAGACGAAGGCCACAGTCACCATGGCATGTGCTTTAGCTTCCCCTGGGGCCACCGGGGAGGCGCAGGCTGGTGAACCAGGAGGGACATGTCCCCGCAGCCCAGGTGAGGGAGGCTGCTGTGGCCACCAGGAGAAAGGCCGGGGAGAGGGGCCCGGTAGGATGAGCTGGAACCGTGCTCCGGGCCTGAAGTAGTCCCGTGGTCACTGTCCCGAGGACTTGCAGAATCTTTTGACTCAGGCTTAAAAGTAGTCCTGTGAAGCTACTGGACCAGAACCCATCCCGTCTCCATTTTGCAGATGGGTAAACTGAGGCCCAGAAGGGATTAAAAACTTGTCTGAGGTCACACAGTTAATGCTGGGCCCTCTAAGCCAGTCTTTGGTGCCACCCAAACTTTCCTCCTCTTCCTCTTCCTCCTCCTTTTCCTTCTCTTCTACCTCTTCCTTCTCCTCCTCCTCCTCCTCCTGAGTCTCCTGGGGGAGATAGAAAGACGGATGCCTGATCCTCATCCCCTGCCCGTGGGATGTTGGGTATGGCCCCTGCAGTCGACCCCTTGGGAGCCCCACACTCCCAGTCGCAAGCCCCAGGAGCCCTGATTCTGTGCCCACAGCCCATGCTGGATCCTCATGTCTGCCACTGTCACCACAGGGCCAGCATCACCCGCGTCCCCTTCTACGACCTGGTCTCTGCCCGGAAGAAGAAGATTGCCAGCAAGCAGTGAGCTGCCAGGGAGGTGGCACAGGGAGACCCCCCCACTTCCTGGCTGAGACCTCCTGCGAGCTGGCTGTGAGGGGCAGCAGAGCCCAGGGGTTGGGCGGGGACCCCAGAGGGGCACGGTCCTGGGGCCCGGTGGCTTGTCCCTAGTCCCCCGAGGGACAGAAGAGGAGAGGAACGGAGGACAAGAACCCAGAACTGAGTCCTCTCTCAGGGCTCTTTGCCCCCAGATGCCGTCAGCCCCCAAAGCAGGAGGGCCTGGGGTGCCGCCCTCGGCCAGGCCCCCCTCCTGGAGCAGAACTCAGCAAAAACATGGCCCAGGGCCAAGGCCAGGACGCAGGAGACACCAGGAGCCGCAGCCCAGCCTCAGTCTGTAGCCACCGTGTAGAGGGGGACAATCTTCCGGGGTGTCCCTCCCAGTGCCTAGCACCCCGACTTCTGCAGCCGCAACACAGAGGGGCTACATCCTGGTACTGAAGACAGCTCGGGCTCCAGGGGACCTTACATCTCAGAAGAGGGTCTCACACCCTTGCCCAGGCCCAGGGAGCCCCCAAAGGGAGATTCCCTGGCTGGGCAGCAGGAAATGCCTCTGCCCCACTGCCAGGCTGACTGGGCGAGCATACCAGGCAGATGTCTCAGGGGACCCGCAGGTCGTCAGGCAACGGCCCCCCCTTGCTGCCTCTCACCCACCCATTTAGTGGTGCAAGATGGAGTCACGGCCTGTGAGGGGGCGACACCCTTGTCCCCCGAAGTGTGAAACCACCTGGTCACCGTATTGCTCCAAATGAGGTCTGAGTTGGGCATCGGCAGGAGGAGACTTCGCAGAACATTTGGGGGTGTGAGCTGAGCCTGCCTCGCTGCCCCTTTGGCATATGAGTGGGCACCAGAAGTCGTGGGAGGAGCACCAGGCTGGGACTGGGCCTTCTGAGGTCCTCTCCTGTCCCTGTCCACTGTCTCCCGTCTCTGGCACTCAGCTTCCTCCCATCCTCGAGGACGAGGGCCCAAAATGAAGCTGTTCTGAGAGTCACTCAGAAGTCAGAATAAAGCGCACGGTCCGACTCGTGACTGAGGCTCCTGACCCAGACAGGGAAGTGAGCTCCCAGGGGGCCCCAGCACCCCGTCCTAGAACACCGAAGCTGCCACACTGGGCCAGAAGTCTCCAGGGGCTGGACTTCCAGCGAGGCTCCCTCACGGCAGGGGCAGGGAAAAAAGAACTTTCTAGTAAGTGGTCACATGTACAGGTGGAAAAGGTCACTGCTACAAGAGACGGGATGAGCTCGATCGACGCAGGCTACCACTGGAGGGACTTGATTCTGTGGCCTTCGCTTCTTTGAACTCCCACAAACATCTACGTGCCCCAGTGCTGTGCTGGGCACTGTTCCACACACACGTAGAACAGGACAGAGTCCTTGGTGTCTGGGCTCATTTTCTAGTGCTCTTGAATTCTAGGGTGCTAGCCAGCCTCCGTAGGCTGTGAAGGGCACCCCACACCCTACCCCAGGTACCCTCCCCCGCCCCCCAAATCCCGTTGCTTCTGGAAGGCCCTAAGAAGTTGAAGTGGCCAACTCTCCCACACGTTCCTGCCTCCGGCCCATGTTTACTAAGCATATGCTGTGTGCCAGGCTCCCTGCACAGAGCCAGAGATCCAAAGACAATTAGGACACAGAACTGGCCCAGGTCCAGGTTTCTTTACCCCTCCCAAGGCGGTCTATGCCTACCTCTGGCCACATTGCTACTCCTCACTCTGGGCAGCAGGGGGCGCTCACCACACGTAAATGAGAGCTACTGGGGCCCCACCTGGCCCTGGCAGAGACTGGGTCCGTGTCAGAGGGAGCCCCAGCCTGGGCATCCTGGGTGGACAGCACTTGGCCCATTAGGGCCTGTGGGCTTGGCAGACACCAGCAGGGACCTGGCCTGGCACAGGAAGACAGGCTCACTCGTTCTCCGTCACATGCCTGTTGCCATGATTTTTCTCCCTGGGGCCTGGGCCAGCTGAGTTCCACAGCAGACCTTTAGGGAGGAGACTTCCTCCTGCACAGGGTCTCAGGCCTCTGAACGAAAACCACTTACCATGAGAGGCCACAGGGGGCAGCAGTGAGCACCACCCAGAGTCTCAGGTTCAAGGCCCAACTCTACCCTGAGCCTTAAGCAAGTTTGTGAGTGCTCTGTGGATCCCCAACTTGCCATCTATAAAGTGGGGGTTGCTGAGTACATGCAGAATTCCCAGGACAGCATTGACTGGCTACTCGGAGATTATTATTATCACAGGCAGATTCCTGGGATCCGAAGCAGATGGGGAGACATGTCGAATGTGTTGAACAGGGCCAGGGATTTCTGGGCCCACACTTGGGGGGACAGAGGCACACAGTTGCAAGATGAAGGAATGCCAGGCTGTGGCAGGGTGGGCTGTGAGCCCTGTGCTGAGACCCACATCCCTGAGCCCCAGCTCGACCACAAGAAGCTGTGGGGACCTGGCAATAGCCGCTGACCAGAGGCCAGCACAGCACAGGGCATCCTGGGAGGAGCGGATTGGGCAGGGCCCAGGCGCCAGGGCACAGGAGAGGCGGGCAGGCAGCTGGAGGCAGGTGCGAGAGACCTGGAGAAATTGATTTATTAGAGACGATGAAAGGAGCTAAATATGTTGCCAGCTCAGCGATGACTCAGGCGTCCCCCAGGGGTTCGCGAGTATGAGCATCAAAGAATCAAAGGTAGGCCGCCTCCCGCCAGGGCACTGCCAGCCTCGCCCCTGCTTCCTGCAAGAGAGGGCCTGCCTTTCCGGCCTGCACACCCCAACCCCCCAACCTCACAGGGGCCTGAAGAGTGAGGCTTCGGGTTAGACACAGATGGGTCGCCATCTTGGCCTAGCTCAGGGACTCTGTGGTCTTGGCTGACTCCAGATTGACGTCCACCAGGGAGGCCCCAGGCCACCGAGCCTGGCCCCGCTGCCCCTCCTGTCTGGCATGGTGATCACACCGGGCTCCTTCCGGAAGAAGAGGCCCCTCTGCCTGGAAGCCACCGACTGCTCTCCACGGGGAAGGGCCTCAGTGGGCACCAGAGGACACAGGCTTCCAGGGCCAAGTTCCGGCCACTGCTGGACTCCAGGGGGCAGAGACGAACCCAGGCGCAGGCCAGAGGCTGAGCAGAGGAGAGCAGAAGGCTTCGCCTCGGGCAGGGCTGCGGGGAGGGCAGTCCAGCTCTGGAGGGGCCACTCGGGGAACTGCTTGGTGCCCCAGGGTGGGCTCTGGGGGGCAGGGGAATGAACAGTTCACCCCGAGCCAGGGGGGGTGCAAGATCCCCAGGTGGAGAGCGTCAGAGACACCTCCCCGCCCCGCTCCTCATCTCCATGCCCCTCCCACCTTTCCCACTTCCCCCTTCTCCTGCCCTTGCCCACCCCTCTTGGTCATCCTGATTTAAGGACGTACTGGCAGGTCCCTGGGATTCGAACCCGTCCTCCCCCATCTGAGGCTGTGTGGCACAAGGCCAGTGCTCTGCTCTCTCTGGGCCTTGTTTCCTCGACTCAGGGCCTCACATGGTGACTCCTCACCTGCAGTCCTCGTCCCGAGTCTCCCGATGACCCATGGCACAGGCTGAGAGAGACAGGGCAACCTGGGAACCTGGAAACTTCTCCAGCTCCCAGAAGTCCCTGCCCTCCCAGGCTGACCCTGCTTCTCCACACTCACTGCAGGGTCGGGGCTGCGGCGGGCACAGTCACAAGATCCCCACCACTTCTTTCCCCTATAGAGATCTTAACCTCGGGGGTCTCCCTGCACTTTTCTCTGTCCTACTCATCCTGTCCCCTAACTCTATCCTCCACCCACATGTCACATGGCACGCTCACTCAGGCCCAACCTCTGCCAGCCCCCTGCACACATAGGGCCTGATGCCACCTCACCCACGCAGAAGGGTCGACAGAGGACCCGGGGTTCTCTCAGAAACACCCCCGCCTGATCTGGAACACAGTAGGCACAGGGGCACAAGGCGATCACCCATGGCGGGGCCTTCGGACAGTGTCATGATGCTGGATTAGAGGGGCCTTGGGAAGACAAGAGCAAACCGAGACTGCCCAGTGCCCCAAGATAGGGGCACCCTTAAGATGAGACATATTGCCAAGAACTCAGCAAGGAACTAGGGACGCTGCCCTGAAGTGCTTTGCACACAGATGATGGTCTTGGTGGGCCTCCCTCACCACCACCCCCAGGGCTTCCCTAAGGTTTCCGAAAAGCAAGTACGCTGGCCCTGCCACCTCCAGAGGAGACTCCAACCCCACCACCTCTCTTTGCTTCTGCATGGGGCCCTCCGGCCCCAGTGCTAGGGTTGGATCTAAAATGTCCCTTAAACTCATATGTTCAGAGATGGGGCTTTCATGGTGACTGGACCATGGGGTCTACCCTCATCAGAATACGCATTCTGAGAACTCAGAGTTCACAGCTGAGTGTGCTGTTAGGAGGTGGGGCCTGTTGAAGGAGGTGGTCACTGGGAGGATGTATTCTTGTCTCCGGTTCTGCTTTCCCGCTCTCTCCCTCCCTTCTTCCCTCTCCCTATCCCTTTTCCGCTTCCTTTCCCTCTCTCGCTCTCTAATTCCTGCTGCCATGGGTTCAGCACCATTGCTCCACCATACCCTCCTGCCGTGATGTTTCCACCTTCGAGCCAGCTAACCATGGACTGGGTTGCCTGAAACCATGAGCCAAATTAAACTTCTCCTTTAAACTGTGGGTGTCAGGTATTCTTGTCACGTGGCAGGAAAGCTGACCAGTACCCCCATCTAGGTACTCCTTGACCTGTATCACATCCTTTCCTTCCTTCAAGAGGAAACTACCCTTCGTGAGTGTTGTTAGGAGATTTGCTCCAGGCTCCCTGAGGAAGACAGAGCAGAAAAGAACGTGTTGTGTCTGACCCTCTCAGCAGCCTCCAAGTAGGTAAGTTTTATTCCCTTTCAACAAATGAGGGTGTGCAGGCTCGGGAAGTCTGTGACTTTTCCAGGGTAAATCGGCTGGTGGCATCTGGTCACCATGGGACCCAGCAACTAGCCAGAGCTCAGCAGAAACTAAGAATTAGCTGTGACCTTTCCGGCTCCTTTCATCCTCCGAGGCTGAGACTTAACTCTCTTCTTCCCTTCCCCAAAGGATTTTCATTGGATAATAAGAGCCCAGAGCCTTTGAAGCAAAGAAATTTTAAGTAAATTGTTCCCCATTCAGAACATCTTAAAACATGTGCATTGTGAGAGATTGGACCATACAACCAAGGGGCAGAAAACCCAAATATCCCTCTCCATTCAGGCTACAGTGTTTCCAGCACAAAACCTATGTCACCATAAATACCAGGGAACCCCGTGTCAGGGCAGGCGAGGGTATGCTGCAGTATGAGTGACCCCCAAATCCCAGTGGCTTCTCATATAACAGCTGGTAATGTCTTGTTTACACTGCATGACTGGGCTAGTGTTGAAGGGGGTCTCTACTCCTCACAGGGACCCAGGCCGAGCAGATAACCCCACTGGCAAGGGCTGCCAGGAGCACGTTCTAGAGGTGAGTTACTTCTGCTCGCGTTTCATTGGACGAAGCAAGTCACGTGGCTGCCAAACTGCAAGGAAAGAGGAAGTACTTCACTATGGCGGCACTGCGAACCACCTGACCAGCAGGAAGGGAGAACGGAGATACTCAATGTGCACCACTAATGCTGATTATAGCGAGGGTGACTGAGAAACACCCCACCACTACCACCACCACCACCGAAGAGCATCCTGGAATCAGAATTTATAGCGCTCACGCTAGGAAAGCCCTGGGCAAACCCGTCGTCACGTTCAACTTACCATGTTACTGAGGCTTCACACACTTCAAAACCACACAGCAACCATCTTGTAGATGAGTTGCCGGCTTTTAGAGTTCCTATTTGCTGGAGACTCAGGCTGCTTCCTGTTTTATGTGTTCGTAAATCCCCTGTCTTAACTATCTCCCCAAAGGCAGCCTTGCCCAGTGGGCTTCTCAGAGGCGCGACTATTGGCCCTTTTCCCAGGCTCAGAGCACCGGGCCGCCTATGTAACCCAACACAGCTGGGCCGGCAGAGCTCACCCTCAGCCAGGTGCCCTCTGTCTGTCCATCCACCTGCAGCCCAGAGCAACAGTTTCTGTCCTGCAGCATCAGAAGCACCGGGAGAGATGTCTGAGCCCCACCCCCAGCTCCCACGTTCAGCAGTCCAGGCGTGGGACCTGATGCTGTGTGTTTCTGCCACAGCCCGGGTCCGAGGCCACACTCTGAGAACTGTTAGCAGTTAAACAAACCCCGCTTATGACCTGACAGATGACTCTGCTCAGCCACGTGCTAGCTGGGCGACTTTGGGCACATGATGTGACCTATCCCTCAGCCTCAGTTTCCCCCTCTGTGCACGGGCACCTCCGTGAGACTGGCACGGCAAACACTGCAGAGCTTTGAGAGGCCTGCCAGGCATGTATGTGATGAGTTCAGTTAAAGATAGTGATCGTTATTCAGCGGTAGATTAAATAACTTCGTGTTTTAAAATATTTGTTCATTTGAATGGAATTGCATTTATTAAAATTTCCATTCCTTGCAGATCTGAGTAGGAATGAATTATTTCCATGCGCTGGTTAAGCATTCGTGTTTCCGTTTTAGCGTGAATCACCGGCTCCTGGCCTTTGCCCGGTTTACCTGCGGGTTCCCTGCCTTCCCTCAGCCACCCCATGCAGAGCAGAGATAGCAAACCCCACGGCCTTTCTCCTTGCCGAGGTGTCATTCGGATTGCTGTCCGCCGTTCTACTGGGGCCGTTTGTCTGGCTTCCAGAGTAGCCAAATCCATCTGCCTTGCCCATTTCTATTTCCTCTATGGCTTTTAAGTTTAGATGGCTCCCTTTCCCCAGAACATGACAAATGAAAAGGAATTGGGCTTTGAATGATGGCCTTTTCTGGCCCCTGATGGTTGTAAGGGGAAGGGCCTGCCCGCCTGGCTCTCCCTACGCCCCTCTGGTCGTGATGTAAGGCGTGTTCAGGGCTGGGGCAGGGCCTCCTCTCTCCCCTCAGCCCTGCTCCAAGCACAGCTATTTGCAGCCGTCCCCGCCCCCAGAGGCAAGGCCGGCCAGAACCGGATGGGGTGGGGAGGCCACAGCATCCATCAGCAGCTGGGGTGCCGCAGGTATGGAACCGGCCCTTTGGGTCTCTCCCCCCATTGCTGTGGCCCTGAGAGCTTCGCTTCTTTGGGTCTCAATTCTCTGATGTACAAAATGGGCAAAGATCTGCCCAAGTCAAGGGTAGGATTTAAATAGATCAACAGCCACCGCACCAAAGGCGCGCTCCGCTCCACGCTCCGCGCTCCACGCTCCACGCACAGGGCCTTTTGTTATGCTCAGCTCTGCTCCAGGTGGTGGCAGGGGCCCTACAGTCTGTTTTTGTCTTTGGGCTGAAAATACCCAGCATCTTGGGCCCCTGTGGCCCCAGGCCTCCTCGGAAAAGAACTGACCAGGGCCAGCGAGGCTGCAGACGGCGACCTCAGGGCCTCCTGCTTCCGCGCGGCCTGTCAGCCCTGCTCGGGAAGGGGCCACCCTGGCCTCAGGCGTGCAGGGGCTGCAGTGCCCACCTCGAGTCTCCCCGGGGATGGCGGGTGGCGGAGAAGGTCCGGGGAGCCTCCAGGCAAGCGGAACCAGGCGCCCTCCCGCGCCTCCCCTCCCAAGTTGCTGGGCCTGATTTCCATAATAATCAGCCACAGATCCCTGAAGAGGGTGGGAGCAGCAGCCGCAGCCCACCCGGGAAGCTCCCGCGGCGTGCAGCCGCCCCTCCCCTCCCCTGCCACCCTGGAGGGATCCTCACTTTGAAAAGCTTTCAGAAACCCAAAGGCAGCGGCAGCGGCTGAACAGGAGGCATCTGGGTGACACCCAGGACCTGCGTCTGGCATTAAGAAGGCAAAGGTGGAGGTGGGAGGCGGGGACCGGAGACAGAGCGAGGGAGGGAAACTGAGGCGGGCAGGGGCAGGGGCAGGGGCAAGGGCGTGTTGGCAGGCACATCCTCACTGTGGCTTCACGACCACCCTGCAGGTGGGTTTTCTGCTGTGACCCACTTTCCAAATGGAGAAACTGAGGCCCTGAAAGATTTCACAGCGTCTCAGCCGGGGGTGGTGGGGAAGGGGGCTCCTCCTCCCAGATTAAAAGATGCAATGAATCTACAAAAGAAGGAATTAAACTCATACTCTGAGATCTCCCTCCCTCGCTCAGCAGCTCTCACAGGCTTTCCAGTTCCCTCCGAGGCCTCTAAGAGGTGGCACTGCTGGAACCCCAGCCCCAGGTCTGAACTCCCCAACAGCCTTGTCCCCCTAACTTCTGCCCCTGAGGTTCCCTCTCCCTGTCTGGCCTCCCGGGGGAGCCCTAGACATCCTTGGGGACCTCACAAAGGTTCAGGGTCCCAGGGTCACCAGAAGCGACGGCCAGCCACTCCCGGGTTCCCCAGACCCCACTGCAAAGGGCGGAGGGTCCCGTCCAGGTGCGGCCTGTCAGCGCCTCCCATGGAGACGTCTGTGGCCTGCGTCACCCGCTGATTAAGCACAGCGTGGGCAGGGCGCTTGCTGGGGCCCAGAGAGGCTGAGCTTGAAGGTTTCTGGCCCCGCAGACGTCTGGTATGAGGGCTCTTTCAGGGGCTCAGGGAACGGACCTGGACCCCTCCCCAAGCTGCAGCCCCACCCTATGCCTCTTTCTCCTTTACCCCTGACAGCATCTGCAGCCCGCTAAGAGCCTGTCGTGGACAGAATGACAATGAGGCCGGGACCTGGGCTAGCCGAGCCTGGAGAGGATCTGAATGAGGGGTGGGCAGGGCTGGGATAGGAGTTGGGGGGATCCAGGGGCAGGGGCTGGAGAGGAGAGGGCAACGCAGGGCTGGGGCAGGACCAGAGCAGGCTCGATCCAGGTCCCAGGGGCACCGGGGCTGGAAAAGAGACAGAGGGCGTCAGGGTGGTCCTAGAGCAGGGAGAAGGGGAAGTGTGAGGAGTGATAAGGAATTCAAGAGGCAAGAAGGAGCGGGGTGGGGGGGCACCCGCCTCTCCAAGGGCCATGGACTCACCCGGCCCAGAGTTGGCCCTGGAAGCCTCTGCTCAGGCCCAGGCAGGTGGCAGGCGGCAAAACAACTGGACAGGATGATGTCACATCACAGGACTAGGGCTCACTGCCCCACATGCCCTGCCCATCCCACCACCCTGCCTTTGCCCACCTGAGACCTATTTACCTCTCCCCCCACCCCAAGATATCCCAGACCCCAGGCTCTGGCCCTCACCGGGCCCCACCTCCTCACCCTGTGAGTGAGTGACTCCCTAGATACTGTGGTGTTTCATTCTGCTGGTTCAGGGGTGTTCACGGGGCCCCCATGAACGTATCTGATCCCCACGAATATCACAGAGATGCTTCTTAGTTTGGTGGCCAAATTCCCAGGCTTGGGACTTGTTGGGCCCAATCTGAGCCCCTGAAGCTCCGTTTTCATACAACAGGCACTGCCTGAGTCCTCGCCTCCCCCGCACTGGTGTGCACACAGCAGGTGCTTGACAGCAGCTTCTGGACTGAACTAAGTGCCCCGGTTTCCTAAGGGCCCATCAGCCGTGAAGAGAGGGAGACACAGGTGTCGCTGCTGCCTTAGCCTCGCGGCCCTGGCCCCAGCTGTCCAGCTTGGGAGGAAGGCCCATTGCTCATTCCCCTTGAGTCTGCAGCTCGGGCAATCAATCGGTCGCCACGGAAACCAGCGTCCAATCGGAAGCAGGCACTTCTTGGTTGAGCCAGCGCCACCTACCCACCCACTCAGGCCTGGCTTTGCAAGTCCCCAGCTAGGAGTGCTTGGGGCAGGGAGAGGGAGGTTCTGGTTCGACCTAGAGCATCAATCTGCACCCCCCAACCGTGAATCCCAAAGATGGGTCATTTTGTGGGCAGAAGGGTATGTGGTGACCACACCAGTTGCTCCCACTCTGTGTGTGTGTGTGTGTGTGTGTGTGTGACAGAGAGAGAGAGGAGACTGAACCTAACAACTTCACACCAAGCTGCATCCCTAGCTATCCCTCCCCTTCTTTCTTTCTTTCTTTCTTTCTTTCTTTCTTTCTTTCTTTCTTTCTTTCTTTCTTTCTTTCTTTCTTTCTTTTCTTTCTTTCTTTCTTTCTTTCTTTCTTTCTTTCTTTCTTTCTTTCTTTCTTTCTTTTTCTCTTTCCTTCCTTCCTTCCTTCCTTCCTTCCTTCCTTCCTTCCTTCCTTCCTTCCTTCCTTCCTTCCTTTCTTTATTTCTTTCATGGAGTCAGGGTTTCACTAAGTTACTAAATTGCCCAGGCTGGGCTCAAACTTGTGATCCTCCTGCCTCAGCCTCCTAGATAGCTGAGATTATAGGCCTTCACCACTATGCCTCACTGCTCCCGATTTCACAGGGATCATCCTCTTACTTTCTGCCCTCAGTACTCAGAATAAGACAGGAGTGGAGGGATCAGAAACTCACTGAGCAGAAGCCAAAGCTGAGGCCCAGCTGTAGTCAGTGGCAGAGGCTGGCACTCGCACCCCTCTCCCTGTGCCCACACCTCCCACCACCTCCTCCCTGACTTGACCTGAAGAAGGGGGAGGGGCAGGGAAGGGGCAACAGAGTTCCTGACCCCACTGCAGCCTGCACCTGCTTTCCTACTAAATCTGCACCTGGCACATCCAGTGCCCATGTGCACCAGGCCACAGGAGCCATGTGCCAAGATCTATGCACCTGCTCCCCTGCTCTTTACCCATGCCAAGCCCCTCCTTAAACCCTGCCTTCCCCCAGGCAGCCAGGCCTGGGCATCGCCCTGGCTCTGGGTTCCAGAGCCCCGAGGTCATAACCACTCCTCCCCAGGCAGCATGAGCCAGGCAGTAACCACCATGCACCTCAGTTTCTGTTTGGAAAATGGGTTTATTTATCCCCGTCTTACAGGGAGTGCAGAAAGTCAGTCTAACACTGGGCCTGACACACAGCCCATCCTCAGTAGCTGTGAGGCCTGTGTCCCTACCCTGAGCCCTCTTGGGATGCACAACTATCCGCTGGACCTGAGCTGAGGCTCCCCCAAGCCACCACCACCGAGGAGGAAGCAGGCAGCAAACACTACTAATATTAATAACCAGGAGATGCCAGTACGATCGGCCTTCGGGCATAACTAGGAATGGGTAGGACCCACCTGCAAGTCTGCGCACCACCTGTCGTCTCTGCCGAAGCCAGATCTCGCGGCCAGGCCCCCTCCAGCCAGAGCCCGTCACCTGTGCGCAGCCCCGACGGAGGCCTGGCGGGGACCGCATGCCGCCACACTCTCAGGCTCTACTAGCGGCACCAGAGACGGCAGGTGCTGGGAACTGACTTGGCTGAGGGTGACGCGAGGACTCCCGCGGGGTGAGCGAGGTGAAGGGCCTCCCTGTTCTGCATGACCTCCTGCTGCCTCCCGCCTGGAGGCCCCCAGTCTGGCAACCTGTCGGGAGGCTGCAGAGAGCGCCTCCTCCCACCCAACGGACCCTGGCTCCCTCTGTCCTTTACTGAGCACCTACTAAGTGCCAGACTCTCCCTGAGTGAGGCCCTTAGGGCTACCCGGCTGGTAAAGGACAGAGAGAGGATCTGGCCTCTTTGGGGGGAGATTTCAAAGGGAGCTGCAGGCCTTCGCTTGGGGGCTGCCTCGTCCCCGACTCCGGGGTTCCAGCTGCTATCCCAGTTCTGCTTTCCCCTCTCTCCGGATTGTCCCAGAAAACAAACTAACGCTCCCAATCACCCTTCAATCTGTCCTCCACCCTCGGCAGGAAGCAGGGCAATCAGCCCCCCCCAGCCTGCACCTCCCGCGCCATCCGCCATGATTAAACATTAATTGCCACCACACTGTCAAATTGAGGACTTTAATTTCCTGAAACGTAAAGTACATTTCAATCAGTTCCTCTCCAGACCATTCCTCCAGTGTGGGGACCAGAGCACAAGCCCCTCTGGGCCACAGAGGATGCCATGAGCTACCGACCTCCCGCCCCCACCTACCGCCAGGTCTTGATCACTATGTGGGCATCAGGTGCCCTGCCACAGCCCGAGGGGGTGGCAGCAGGCTGGGTGGGGGCAGGCAGCAAAGGCAGGGCTGGGTCTGGCCCGCTCTCTGGGCCCAGGACCCTCGCCGGTGCCAGGAGGAGCCTGCAGAAGGTTGCTGGCCAGGAGTTAGCGGGCGCATTCGTCCGCACATCGCAGGTGTGTGTCTGGGCCAGCAGACTCGAGGGGATGTTTTCTGCTCATCTGGGTGTGAGGAGGGGCCAGGACTGGAGGCTCCTGAAAAACCCTTCAAGTGAGCACAATACACAGCTGGCCCTGGAAACCTCCAGGGTAGCTGACAGGTGTGCGTGTGGGCCCAGAGAGGATTAGTGTCTAACCCAGGCACACACAGCAAGACACGGGTCAGGCTAACAGCATTTCAGAGAAACGGGGAAAGACGAAGTCGCCCCAGCTACTCCTGAAGCTGAGGCAGGAGAGTGGATCACGGCCTGCAGCTCCGTACTAGACAGTGAAGGGTTATGAAACAGGCTCACATCCAAAATCCCCACTTGAGACTCTTCCCAGTGTTAGGTGTAGACCTTGGACTCCCTGAAAATAAACAGTGTTGGGGACTTACGGGAAGTCTCTCCGCAATGCAGTCCGGCTCCAGACGCCTCCTGTGGGGCCGGCGGAAACCCGTAACAATAATTAACAGCCGCTACAGCAGCCGTTTACCGAGCACCTGGGTCCAGGAGCTGAACTGCGCAGTCACCTTGGAGAGCTTCCTTCTGTGTGTCCCACCCTCCTAATGAGGCTTCTGCTCCATCCCAGTCACCACCGGCAGAGCCACGGGCAGAGCGGGGCCAGGGTGGGGGTCTCTGCCCTGGAACCACAAGGACAGGTGGCTGGGATTCAAGCCCCAGACGGAGAGAGCGGGCCTCTCTAGTATCTGGCTGCTGTGCCGAGTCCCAGAACTCCCAGGCCCAGAGCCCAGGGGCTTCCCTAAGGCCCAGGATGGTGTCACGGCCTCAGTCACCCCACTCTCCTCAGGCACCTTAGGGTGCATTCCACACACTCCACACTCGTGGTGCAGCCTAGGGCAGCCTGCTGGGCCCGACCCAGGCTGGAAGGAGAGGGGGCAGAGGGAAAGGCGGTGACCCAGGCAGAGGCAGGATGAGGGGTGCCTGGGCTCCCGCCCTCTCCTTCAGGAAGCCGGCCCCGCCCCCCACATACACACGCACCCCATTCCACATCTATGTGCTGTGACTTTAGTGGTGTCTTCCCAGCCCAGGAGCACCGGGCGATGGGGCGCTGCCTGTAAGGGGCTGAAGGGGGGCTGTCCGGGTCCCTGCTTGCCTTTGCGCGCATGCGTCTGCCTGGCAGCCTTGGAGGAGCTGGCTGCCTCCCGGGAATGAGTCTGGTCCCCGGAAGGGAGGGGGCCAAGCCTCCGTATGGCACACACTTACCTTTTAAATATTGAAGCGTACAAATGGATTAGTGAGTCCAACAAATAAACAAAATAAAACACATTTACAAAACGAAACTTTAAAAATAATACGAGTACCTGGCCCGCGTTGTGACGTGCGTGGGACGTTCCTTGCGCTGTCATTCGGCTCCGCTGGCTTCCGCTCTCTGGTCTCTCCCGCCTCTCCCGTCTGCGTGGCAGCCCCCGCGCGCGCACACACCGTAGCCCATCCAGTGCGGCAGCCCCTGGCCACCGGCCAACCCCGGCCACCCCCAGGGTGGAGCGGACATCAGCCTCTTCAGGGATGCCCCGCCTCACAGTCGTGCCGGAGGGGCGGTGCAAAGTGGCAGGGGCAGCCCCTGGGGGCCCCCGAGAGTCCTCCCCGCCCCCTACAAGACACAGTCCGTGGTGTGTAGTGCCCCAGGGGACCTCACTGGCCACACGCTATAGGCCTAGGCTGTGCTCGAGCCCTGTTCCTCCTGGTCCCCCAGCTCTCCCGCTTGGCCTCATGGAGGACGTCCCTCCCCAGAGACGGTAACCAATAAACTCGAGCTGCACAGTTAGCGTCTTCCGGGACACAGTGGGACTGACCCCAAACTGGGAACCTCTTCAGCATCCAGACCAAGGCAGGATATACTCTCCAGTGGCCCTGGAGAGCCTCAAGGTTGAAGCTGGTGGGGGGCCCAGGGGACTGGGCCCCCGAGGCCGCTGTCCGTGGTACTGGTCTGACACAGGCCTTCCCAGTACACATCCTCCAGCTTCCTCCCTCTCTGTAGAGCCATCCAGGATTCTGACACTCTTGGGAAAGAAGGCACAGCTCTTGGGTTGGCATTAAGGCCTTGGAACCTGGCCTTGGGGCTGCCCTGGCATAGTCTGTAGTCCTGAAATCTCCAGACCAACCAGCTTTTCTGGTTGCTAGAAGCAGCTGTATGCCAGGCCCTGAAGCTCAGCCCCCCTGATGAAAGTCCCACCCATGGTATCATCCCCTCCATACTGGACTCTTGGGCAGGCTGTGACCTTCCAGAGCCCTCATGACCACAGTCACCACGGAAGGGCTCAGAGTGACAGGAAGTGCTACAGGTCAAAGCTCCAGCTGAAGAGTGCTGTACAAGGCCAGGCCGCAATCAAAGTGGCTCTGATGCCCAGCAGAGACAAAGCTTCCTTTCTGTGCCCTGGGCCTTGACCACAGACCTGCAAGATCAATGAATTGGGCCTCTTAGACAGATGGAGAAACTGAGGCTCAGGAAAAGGGATTTCTGGCTTCCTGATGGATGTGGCCAATGGGAGACTCTAGTGGAGGACAGGCAGCAGGGAGCGCTGGGGCTTCTCCCCTTCTGTCTGCCTTTGGCATGGTCCTGCCAAGCCAGCTTTCCCCACAGCTTCCACTGTGGGCGGGACAGCTCTGCTGGGTTCCAGGTCTTTAGGCTCCAGTAATGATGTCACCTGCGCCCATTGGGCCCTGGCCTCCAGAAGTAGCAGTGCCCCACAGTTGCTGCTAATCTCTATTCCTTGTCCCCTTCTATCTCTTCCTGTCACCCTGTGCACCCAGTGCCATGCCCTGAGCCCCATCTTTGCCCGGGAGGATCTCTGCCACCTGCAGCCCTCAGGATGCCCTTTTGGACTCAGTTTTAACCCAGCCGCCTCGTCTCCAAGCCTGGTGCTGTCAGAACTTCTGCCTCCTCATCATCTGTGAGATGCTCTGTGCTGCCCTGGAGCCCCGCTTGGAAGCTCCGGGGGACGAGATGTGGCTGTGGCCCTCTCTGCTGTGGCCGTAAGCCCAGTGTCCGTCCCTGTGCTGGGCCTGGCCACCCCCAGCCGACACTCACTGATCAAATGAGTCCGTGGAAGGCCTTTGAGTGCGTGGCAGGCTTTGCATGCGGACAGCAGTTCTGGGCCAGACTGCACGGGGCCTTAGGTGGTAGACGAAGGAGAAGGGGAGGGTCGAGGACGAGCCTTCCACCTTCCCTGCGCTCCTCAGATAGACGCCAGACTCCCTATGTCCCCAAGCTCACACTGACACACAATCGATGTGCTCCCACTTCCTAAAGCTTCCCGGCCGCCTGGCGCCTGGCACTCTCCACTTAGGAAGCCCATGGAGGTGGGGGCTGCGCCAGGCAGTGTGGGTCACCTGGAGGCCAGAGCCAGGATCAGGTTACCCTTTGCTCGGGGCGGCCCCTGGAGCCATGTCACTAGCTGTCAGACTGTCCCCTCCCTGAACCACAGAGCCTGGGAGGGGAGAGTGAGGTCAGCACAGCCTGAGGCAGCCTCCAGGGCTGGTCACGGGTCCGCTTTAGAAAAGTGACAGACAGGCAGACCTGCAAAACAAGGCCGGCAGTCCCTAGCGCTGCACATCAAACCCAGGACCCGCAAGGCTCCTGGGAGAGCCTGCGGCACCTCCCAGCCCCCCACACCGGAAGTGGAGCCTCAGGCAACGGCTCCTGGGAGAGCCTGGGGCACCTCCCAGCCCCCCACACCGGAAGTGGAGCCTCAGGCAGGGGTGCCTGCTCTTCCAGCCCCTCTGGCGGCCTTCTCTTTTGCGTCCTCAGAGAGGGAGGTGTGTGGCAGGCTGACTAGGTACACGACTGCCCCTCTGACCAGGTTGTCAACATAAATGACTTCAACACTCACAGTTTCCAAGGTTTCAGTCCATGGTCACCTGGCTCCAGGGCAAGGATAAGGTGACAGCTCGTGGCCAACAAAGCTGCCCCCCTCACAGCAGGCAGTTTGGAAGCAGAGGGAGGGTAGGAAGCCAGAGAGGGAGGGGCCTGGGGCAAGACACGCCCTTCAAAGCCACGCCCTGGTGACCAGCTCAGGCTGCTATGAACCCGAATTGCTTAATGGACCAGGCAAAGCAGGTTTAGCAACCCCAAGACCTACTCACCTTCCTAAAGCCCAGCTCCCAACACATGAGTCATAGTTTTGATCGGAATTATAACAACAGGCACACTCAGACCCTGGCAGGCTTGTGGGGGAACAGAAAAAAAGAGGAGCAAAGGCCGCGGGAAGGGGTACACAGTTGGGCAAGTCCCAGAGCTTCTCTGTTTACCCATATGCTAAAAGGAGCCATGGGATTACGCTAAGCAACACAAGCCTGACACAAAGATAGAGGGACTTTCCCTTTCTAAGATTTACGGGGTCCTGGGCAGTGGCAAAGCTCAGGAAATGGATGGTGCCCATGGTCACGTGGCATTGTGAATGCTTTCAGTACCACTCACTTGTACGCTGGAAAAGCAAAACTGGCAAGTTTTATAATGCACATATTTTACACCAGTTTCATGCACGCACACACATACATGAATGCATGCATGCATACATATCTGAGATGTTCCTCTCCTGCCTCAGAGCAGGCTGGTCCACGGAGCTGGTATGACTGAGCCCAGGAGAATCTGGGAGGGGACAGCTGCTCAGACCCTCATCTTACTGCTCTGGCCATGGCTGGCCAAGCTCAGATTGGGCAGAAGACGAGGAGCCCAGAGACCCAGTGTGGAGCCAGAGGGAGGAGTCCTAGGCACCGTAGGCACCCACTCTCATCGGCTGCCAGCCAAGTTCCTCCCCTTCCTCCGGACCAGCCCTTGGGGCACAGCTGCCTTCCGAAGGGGAGACTGAGGCCCATCAGATTCAGAGAGGCCTTGAGGTCAGACAACCCAGCGCACTGGAGGACAACTTTGACTCCCCCCTGGAACAAAAGTCCGGCCCAGTACCTGGTGCCAGCTGGAAAGGGCCAGGCTGGCCCACGCCCCGCCCTGCCCCAGCTCTCCCATCCCTCAGTGTTCCACAGTTGGTGAAGTCCTCTCTTCTTCCTTCAGCATCACGGCCACCCAAGAATATCTGCACAGAGAAGACAGAGGACTCCTAAAAAAGCTGGACACCCTGGTGAGTCGCTGCTATTAACTTCCTAGGAAGCTCAGGAGGAAAAATAGCAGGAGCGAGGAGGTGGCCGAGCCTCGCAGCCGCAAGAGAGCTGGAAGGCAGGCGGCATCAGGTGGCAGGTGGGCGAGAGGCAGCTTGGAGTCCAACCACTCCTGCCACCGATTCGCCGTCTGGCGGCTGCCGCCCGCCTGTAAACACCTGCCCAGCATGCAGGGCCTCTGCAGACCAAGCAGGCCTCAAAGGCCAGACCACGGGCAGGAACCACATTGCACAGACAGCAGCAAGGCCAGTGGACAGTGGCACAGGAGCGTGGCCAGTGTCACACAGGTGAGAAAGACCTGGAGCTTGGAGATTGCATCTGCATGAAGGTAAAGTCTGAGAGAGAAGAGGACAGGTAGAGATGAGAGAGACACCTTCAGGACCAACAGCCCCAAGGTGCGGGTGCCACCGAGGCTATGCCACCACTGGCAGTGAAGATGGGGCACCAGGAACCAAGGAGACTCTGCCCCCCACACCTGTGGTAGTCTTGCTGCCCATCATCAAGGCATGTTGCTAAGGCTCTGGTCCTCCTTCCTGCCCATCCTGGACCCCAAGATCTCGGTCTTGGCCCCTGCTTTCCCACTGGTGGGCTGTGTGGCCTTGGCTGAGTCACTTTCCCTCTCTGGGCCATATTCCAAACAATTGAGTCTGTTGCTGGGCTCTTCATGCTATCCAAGAACAGCCTGCAGAGAAAGCCTTTGGGTGCACTTTGGAGAGCACTGGTTCCGGAGTCCCAAGAGTCAGCCCCAGCTCAGCCCTCTCACTGGGGACAGCTGTGTACCCAGGGCTGGCTGCAAAGCCACAAAACCTGTTTTTTTTTTTTGAGATCTGTGCCACAACTCTGCACGTGGTCAGTGAGGACAGAAGCCCAAAGAAGCCTTAGGGGACCCCCTGCCCATGGTTAGCCAGAGCCAAGACCACTCACCTCCCCAGCACTCAAGGAACCCCGACATACCTGGCAAGGTGGCATAGGGTCCCTTAGCTGCCCTGTCCTTTGCCACCCACCACAGCTAGAGGAAGGCCTAGGCCCCGGCAGCTAAACGCCTCCCCAGTAGCCCCTTCCTATGTGGCAGAGGGGGGCAGTGAAGCAGCCATCTTCCCCCATCCGCCCGCCCCTCCAGAACCTGTCAGGGCCCCCACTGTCCAGCCAGCACCCCCCAGCCCTTCCCTCCAGTTGCTCCCTTGGCCCCACCCCCACCCCAGCCCTGTCCCAGGCATCTCAGGGCAGCTTCTCCTCCTGGGGACCCCATCTTCTCTTGGACGAGGCAGGGCTTTTTGTGGCAGCAGGGCGGTCCCCATATTTTGTGGATATTTGTCCCTCCCTACCTAACCCGACCCCACAGCTGGCCCTGGGGATTTTCCACCCCACGCCTCCGGAAATCCACTCCAATTTCTCCCAGGCCTGGGAGCCGTGGGCTTCACTGTTGATTTGTCACAAGTGATTATTGGCAGCAGAATTTGTCACCTGCACAATGAGAGGAAAATGAACCTTTCATCAGAGCCAGCCTGAGCCTGCTCCGCTTGCAGGGCTGGGAGGGGGGGGAGGGGCACAGATCACTTGAGAGAGTTGTCCGAGGTCCCAGTGGCTAAGGGACAAGTTAGCTAGGTGCCTTGGGAACCTCATTAATGGTGGCAAGGTGAGTCCCTCGGGGTTCTAGTACAAATGTGGAAAGGATGGGCTAAGGCCTCTCCAGCTTCGCTGACAGGGAGACTGAGGCCCAGAGATGATGAGGACTGGCGGGCACACAGTGAGACCCGAACGGGCCTGTGGTTCCGGGCCCTGGGCCGAGCCCTCCTCCCTGCGATTCACGCTGCCCGCCCCAAGCTGAGCCCTGTCATCCCAGCTCTGACAGAGCCAGGCCGCCCTCCCTGCACCTGTTTCCCACCTAGTTCTCCACGCAGCGAGGGAGGCCCCTCCCCCGGCAGCCTCCAGCTGAGACGTCTCTCGGCCCCAGTGGCTCTGTTTCCGCCTCCTCCACCCCCACCCCCCCTTGGACAGCGTCCCTGTGCCCAGCTCCCACTCGGCGCCAAGGAGATGATCAGACCTGCTGCTGCCTGCTGGGAGGGGTGCTGCCACTTCCTCTAAGGCTGACTCGCCTCCTCCCACCTCCAGCACCCTCTGCGGTCAGCCCTGGCCTCCTGTGCTGCCCCTTGTTGTCTCCGCCTCGGTTGCCTGAGGCCTCCGGCCCCTCCGTACTCAGGTCCTCTTGGGCTGCCCTGGGTCCCCACCGCAGGCCTGTGAATGGGGCTGGGCAGAGCCAGGGTGCCCAGCCCTGCACGTGCCGCCCACTCCTGCCTCTGAGCCCCTGGAGTCACACCCGGCTCCTGCGCTGCAGCGTGGCAGCCTTGCTCATGACCCCTCTCGACAGGAATGACAGAGACCCTTCCGCAATGGGCCGCATGCTCCTTGTCCATGCTACACACACACACACGCATGCACGCACGCCCACACACTCACACGCATGCGCTGCTCCTGACCTTGGGGTGGTGAGGCCCGCGCAGGACACCCAGGAAGCTGCACCTGAGCCCACCTCTGCCAGTCCCTGATTCCTTCTGGCCCTCGCCCTGGGGCTCTGCACCCACGTGACCCACTGTGACCCTCCAGGACCCTCTGCAGCCACTCCCACAGGTGGGGGGAAGCCCAGCTCCTCAGCTGGACTCAGGGATGCTCCAGTGGTGACCCCAACACACCTGCTCCTGCCCCCCAGGGTCCTCAGCCAGGCCCTGCTCCCTGCTCCTGGCTCACCTGCCCCTGTGCCAGCGCACAGGTGAGGAGGGCTCAGCCTCAGTGTCCTTGACCCAGGAGCTCCTGCTCTGAGCCTCAGTTTCCACATCTGTAAAGTGGGCTAGCCCATGAGCTCACCTTGTAAGCTGGTGGTTACTTACTGGGAGGCCCTTGGAATGTACCCAGCACCTAGTTGGCACTTCCGTCATCCTCACAGGCCAACCTGTGTCCATCACCTGCACCTGCTCTGCCAGGCAGCTGCCCTGGCCCAGTGCCACCCAGGCCCTGTCCCCAGGCCCACTCCCCTGGGGCCTCCTCCACCTCAACTCCGCGCTATCCCGGGGTCAGCTGATCTGTTCCCTGCCTGCACCCCCACCCCTGCCAGCCTATGGGGCTTGAGCCTGGCCACACCATCTCCTCTCGTTCCCTCTCTTCTTCCCCCCGTGCCCAACACTGGCATGTCCTGTGCACTCCTCCCATCCACAAAGCCCCTCCCTGATGCTCGGAGGCTATGCAGTGCTGATGGAGGGAGAACGATTTGCGGTCCGGGTCTGTGTGACGTAAGGCCCGTTGCTCTACCTCTCTGAGCATGTGCGTGAAATGAGCTAATAAAGGTTAAACCTGGGCATCCCGGAGGGGTCCAGCAAACCCTGAGGCGCACTCCTCTGCCCCACGGAGGTCTCTCTCCTCCTCCTCCGGGGTCTCACCTTCTTTTCCTTGGCCGAGGTCAGCGCTGAGCACCCCGCCCATACTCACGGCCATGGTGGCTGATGACCCCACCAGCCCAGGTCCGTCATGTGAGAAAGAGACGACAAGAGCCTGCTTGGCACACGGCAGCTGCACTACTTTGGGGTCCACTGCAGATACCCCCTGCTCACCGACCCTGAGGAGCCGGGGCCTGTGCACAAAGCGGGTCCCCAAGTCCCCAGACCAGGCTGCCCTGCCGGGGTAGGTTGGGGGAGGCCGGTGCCCAGTGGCTCGGCCCCGCGGCCCCTTCGGCCTCTTCCCTCTGATTTCTCTGTGGAATCACTTCTCCAAAAGTTCATTTTGAAAGAAATCGATTTCCAAGCTGCTCCGAGATGTAATTTGGTTTTTCATTCTGAAGAAATGATGGTTACAGAAAAGTTTGGAGACTTAATCACTGTGGAAGGCCACGGAAATAAAGAATCCCTCTGCCCTCAGCCAAGACTGTGGGCTGTCTGTGCGCTCCAGCTGAGACAGCAGAAGAGAGGCGTGCACAAGGAGGCGCAGCCACGCGACACACACATGCACACCATACGCAC
The DNA here is from genome assembly GCA_004025085.1 of Thryonomys swinderianus. Classification (NCBI taxonomy): domain Eukaryota; kingdom Metazoa; phylum Chordata; class Mammalia; order Rodentia; family Thryonomyidae; genus Thryonomys; species Thryonomys swinderianus. Next base: position 6,172 of record PVIC010019298.1, on the reverse strand, counting down.
ACTCAGCCACACGCATCCACATACACCGCATCCCGGCACAGGCACCCAACACACAAGCACACATGCTGCATATGAACATACGTGTGCCCGAATGCAGCACAGGCTACACCAGCCGCTCCTCCCCCAGTAGGGAGGGGGTGCAGCAAGGCTACTGTCACCCCAGCTCTCCGCGTCCCCTGCTCCCCAGCGCGTCTTGCTCTTGGGCCAACGCCACATCCTCACTACTTCTCAGAGGGCCTGACGTTGTCGCCTATTCCAAAGGCTCTTCCCGAGTCTGACACTGCATCTTATCTATTCTAGATCAGATGTCACTACCTCCCTCGAGAACATTCGCGGGCTCCCTATGGCCTAGCTAAAATCCCGGCCTCGGTGAGTGTGCCGTCTCCAGGTCGAGGCTTGGCTCTGGGCTCCGCGCCCTCCTCGCTGGCCGCTGTCAGCCCCAGAGGTCCTGTCGGGGTGCCCTCCCGTTCCAGGGCTGTTGGTCAAAGGCAAGGGACCTCGAGGGCCATGTCGAGCCTGGACGTTTGCAGACATGGCCACTTGTGCACGAGCCCGGGACCTTCGGGCCGGAGAGGAAGAGGCAGGGGTCTGTCCCACCTGGGACCCGGGGCAGTACTCCAGTCGAGGGCAGATGGGGAGGGAAGAGAGGAGGAGGCGGAGCTGTGTCTGAGGGGTGGGAGAGAAGACTCGATGGCTTGGCAGGGGTGGGATCAAGAAGAGATGGGGCAGGAAGAAGGCCCCGATGGGGTCGGCTCTGCCCGAGCCAGGCGCATGGTCCTCCTGTCCGCTGTTTGGCTTCCTACCTGTTGAGCACTTGCTCCATGCTGGGTGCGTTACACCCTTAAGCCGGTTGACAGACATCTGTGGGCTGGGCTGGTGACTGATGCGGCAGCCTGGGGCCTCTGGCTCCCCTCGGCGGGCAGCACGCTCGGGACGAGGCCCGGTCCCGGCAGCAGCGAGGCCTGACCACTGATCCCAGCCCTGTGAGGAGCCGCCCCGGGGCTGGAGCCGGAGCAGCAAAGGGCTGTGCGCTGTGACAAGCGGCAGGTACAGCGCGGGCCTGTCCTGGCCTCTTCCTGCAGGGGCAACAGAGGCCCAGCCCAGGGACCAGCCCGGCCCTCGGCCCAGATTCCCTGCGATGGACCAGTTTGGGGCGGCCCGGCCTCCTTCTCAAGGGTGTGTGGTGAAGCCAGGGTGGCCCGGGACACTCCCCACCCCCTCCAGCCTGCTCGTACCCCTTGGCCCTCACAGGTGAACCCTGGCGTGAGGCCAGGTAAGGCCCTGTCCCCTTCTGACTTGATGATGCCGGTGACCTGCAGGGGCACTCGTGACTACCCTTACCACCATTTGGACCCATCCCCCTTGAGCCATTTCCACAGGCCTTCAGGGCATGGTGGTCCCACCAAAATTCAGGCTGGGGAGGGGGTAACGAATGCAAATTTGAACGCTGTGCCAGAGTGAAAGAAGTCGAGGCCCAATCTATGGGCACAGAAGGTGGCCAAGGAAGCCTGCTTTGCCTGAGGACCACAGAGTCACGTGGGAGTGGCCCTGGCATCCACAGGTAGCGGGGGACAGGACCAACGTGTGCCTTCTAGCTGGTGCAGAAACAGCCCCAGAAGAGCGCAGGTCAAGGAGAACCCCGGTGGGCAGCAGGGCCAAGTGGCAGCGCCCGATGAGAAGCAGGAAACCCCCAGAATGGGCCATTTCATTCGTGTAAACTGAAGAAGCTGTTTCCGACACAGGCATTTGCAGCTTGAGGGAGGCACTGTGTCACACACTGGACAGTCACAGGGGACAGGCGGCCTCAGCAAACTCTACCAAGGCCCCACGATCTCTAGGGTGGATTTGGGGACAGGCCGCACCCCTCCTCCTCCCCACCCCAGGTGCTCCCCGGACCACCTGCCAGCCCCTTCCCACCTCCCGGGCACTGCGCCCAGCAGGACCGAGTGTGATGACGGAGCCCCCGACCCTGTCATTACCACTAATGACTCCAATCAGCACCACAGGGGCAGAGGGGCTGGCGGCACTCACCCCAGCCATCAGCAGACGGTGCCAGGAATGCCAGTTACCAGTCTCCGTGCTCCTCTAGGTAGTGAGGATAGATGGTGGTAGCGGCAGGGTGGTGCCCGAAGGCTTCCCTCGACCCAGGAGATCATAGGAGGCCCCTGACTTCTCTGGGGACCCCGGAAGCCCCTTCCCCCATCTCTCTCACTTCCAGCCTGCAGCACAAGAGACCCGGCTCTGCCATCTCCTGCCTCAGCCTCCATGGGCTGCGTGACCCGAGGTGAGTCGCTGCTTCCCCCTTTTATATACAGAGGTGGCATTTCCTGGCTTCTGTCCAGCTGCGGCCCCTGCCACGGCCCCTCCCTTGCAGCCACTGGTCTCTGGTGTCCAAGACCCGCCTCCTGTCCCCACCCCGTTCTGCTGCTCCCCCCCACTCCGCTGTCCCCCTCCTCCCTGCAGCCGCCTCCTCTGTCCTTGTCACTTAGATGGGCTCTGGCAGGAGGCTAAGGGAGCAGGCTGGGCACCCAGCTGGAAAATTGGGAAAATCGGGAGCTGCCCAGACTGCTAATGCCCCAGCCGTCACCTCCGTCTGCCTCCACTCCATGCAGGCCTGGGCCCTGTGCCAGGCCCGAGGCTCCTCCATTGCCCCCCAAAAGAGTGGCCCCCATGTACCCCATTTCCATACTCTTCCACTGAGCTCCAGCTCTCCAAGGGGCAGGCATGGCAGAGAGTCCAGGGAGAGTCCAGGGAGTCCAGCAGCTTGCATGCTGGCCAGGCCCCTCTCTGGGCCTCAGTTTCCCTATCTCTGCTCAGGCTGTGAGGCCTGCAGACTCCTGAGACTTTCCATTGAGTCTGGGGCTCCGGGCCAGACCCAGGTCTGGGTCCTCACAGGCCATCTCCCCACCTTCCATCACAGGGCTACACCACCCCCCTCTGCTCCTGCAGGGACCCTGAGGACCCGTAGATGACCCATGTCTGGGCTATCAGCCCCTCCCAGCCTCATTCTAGGCAGCCCTGGCGCCCCTCCGATTGTCCCCACCCCACCCCAACTGGCTTCTACCAAATCCAGTCTTACTGTCCACTGAAACTGAGAGGCCCTAAATTGGCAAGGGTTAAAGACACTGATAGCCCATCCTGATCAATAGTTTTCCTTTGTACAGATTATGTTTCATGGTTACTCTTTACTGATTTACAGGTAATAGGGATCCCCGACCTGTGGCTTTTTGATGTCTCTGCCAAGCATACATTCCGATGCTAGTGGCAGCCACGTAGGAACCTAGAGGGGACCCCACCCACTTCCAAGGTGCCCACTGCTGCCAGCTACATGTTGGACTCCTGGGCACAGCAAGGGTGCCAGCAGGGGACCTCGGCGTGCAATTTTTTTGTCTCACTTTCTAAACAAGTGAACAGAAAAACATCACATCACACTGAGCAATGTTATGAAAGGAAAGAAAACTGAGTAGGGGTTGACCGCTCAAGGAGGTGCCTCAGGAAGGGGCACTGACACAGCGGCCTGAAGTCAGGAGACCAGTGCGGATGGCTTGGGGCCCGCCCCTCTAGACAGAGGCGACACAGGTGCACAGGCCCTGAGGCTGGGTCTCCTGGGTCATCTGAGGAGCGGGTGGCCACGGAGGCCTGGGGACAGCGGCAGGAGACGCTGCCCCGCAAGGTCGCTCCGCCTCCTAGAAGGGGCTGGTGGTAAATTCAAACTGTGGGCAAAGCTACTGGGGCCTTCGGAGTAGCCTCTGCTCTCCAGCACGGGTCACTGTCGTCCCTCCTTCTCAACAGGACCAGGTTTTGCTGCTGCCCCGAGGGAAGGAGGCAGGCCCGGGGGAGGGGAGGGGAGGCCTGAGACCCCGCGCTGGGGCCGAGGCCAGCAGCTCACACACAGAGGTCACCTTCTGGCTCTTTCCGTCCTGTACCTATGCTAAAAGTGTCTCTGTCCCCTTCCCAGGCTTGAGTTCCTTGTGAAAGGCCCTCTCTGTCGCAGGGCCCAGGAAAACCCAGGGCGTCAGAGGAGAAGTAAAAGGTACAGAGTGGGAAAGATACGATGGGACTCAGGACAAAGCAGAGAGACAAGAGCACAAGGCCCGGCTGAGGGAGGAGCGGACACAGGGCTTCACCAGGGGTCCCCCGCAGTGGGTAGACGCGCTCAGGAAAGACTCGGAACCTTTCAGAAGAGAGCTAACGACCATCCCGGCAGTGCCACCCCTCCCCAGGGACAGAGGTGTGGAGGGTGCAGCCACTCAGCTCACGGGCACGTCCTCCGAAGCGGAGCAGGTCTGCGTCCTACGCCAGCGCCGCCCAGGCCCCGGCTCACGCTCGGCAGGAACGGCCGCCTCTGAAGGCCCTGGGAAAGGAGGTTCCCACTGGCTCCACCCGTCAGAACGCCGAACAGAAACACCTCCGACATCCATCATCAGGAAAACGAGTAAGTCAACTGTGGTACATTTCCCAGCGGTGAGAGGAAACCAGCCACTGTCACGCTCTGTGCGAGGCGGTCTCACAGCCCCCACGCTGCCAAGGGAAGGAAGAAACACGAAACAATATAAGCTGCACATTCTGTTAATGTGAAATGCGAAAGGGGCTGGAGTGTGGTCACCCTGCTGCCCTCGACTGCCAGTCCAGAAGGGGAATCAAAGGACCCACAGGGTGTTGGTCAAAATGGAGGCGGTGGAGGTCAGCAGGAAGCGGCGCCATGGGCAATCTGTCCTTCTGATGTAGCCAAGGTACATGTGCTCCACTTGAATTATGATCAAGTTCAACAAGTGTATTAACTTTTTAAAAAATAATAAAATATTGCAGGAGTATGCAGAGTAAAATGCGGGACCACTTCCTGTTTCACACGACCTGGTGGGTGACCTTGCGTCGCTTTTTCTCATTTGGTTATTAACATCTTAACCCAATGGGACTCGGCCCTATCTTAAAGCACTGAACGCTGTGTCTCACGCACCTTGGGGCTCCCCAGCCTGGGCACATTGATAAGCTGCATAATCCTTCATTCTAAGGGCGTCCGTGTACTGTCTGATGCTGAGCAGCTCCCTGACCTCTTCCCATTAGATGCCAGCATACCTCCCCACCCTGTGACAACCAGAAATGTTCCCAGACATGGCTAAGCCGTCCCTCGGGGCAAGGTTGCCAGATAAAACACAAGGTATCTAACGCACACCCTTTGGGGCATATTTAACTTTAAAAATCATCGGTCCTTCCTCTGAAATCCCAGCATACCTAGCAGCAAAAATTATCCCTGTTGAGAATGCAGAGTGTCTCTTATTGTGGGTTCCTTCGCTGGAGGCAGGATGCCATGATTTGTGGGTCCTTCCTCTCCTAATGGACACGCACCTTGCCCTCTAGTAGGTCATCTACAGCACGTAACAGAAACCCAGTCAGTCTCACGGGGATCTACCAGCGCCACTGCCTGTCCCGGCAGGAAGGCCAACTGAGCTGAAGGAGATGGCCACAGCAGAGGCATTCTTTTTCCTTCGGTCACCAGGAAGCAGGCTGAGTCCAAGATGTCGCCAACAGTCCCTGATAATTGATTGGCTGAGACTGGTCATGTGCCTAACACTGACCTATCACTGGTAGTGGGTGTGGTTTCACTTAGTCCAATCAGGAGCAGCCATGGCAAGGGCAGTGGAACTTACACTCTAAAACCTCCATACAAATATTTTCATAAAAGGGGCGTGGGGGTCAAGGTGGGTAGCAAACCTCACTAGGCTAATTCAGAACTAGCTCTGTGGTTGCTGGTGCTGGTACCCTGCCTGGGACAACCAGAAAAAGCATTTTCACGTTCACAGTGGTGCTTGCTGCCCTTCCAGGCTAACCTGTCAGGCCCAGCAGCATGTCCTGAACTCTTGCTCAGCTAGCTAGCCCTTGCATCTTCCTCTCTGGCTTCTTTGCTCTTCCTCACATTTCTAGCCCGACTCAGGGCCTTCGTACCTGCCATCGCCCTGCATCTCCTGAGCCTTCTCACCTGAGGCCCCTGCAGGTAAGTGTTCCATGAATAGGCTTCCCTTGGGCACCCCACCCTAGGCCTTGTCTTCCCATTCTGTCACACTGCATCACCTGTGTTCACAGACTGGCTGTCTTCTCTGGCTTCACTGGCAGCCCCTTGAGGGCAGGGTCCTCCATGGGAGAGGCTGAGATCAGATGTGGGCCGAAAACCCCA
>PVIC010019297.1:0-30716 GCA_004025085.1 Thryonomys swinderianus | reverse complement strand
TGAGCTCAGGGCCAGCCTGAACTACAAAAAAGCGAGATCCTGTTTCAAAAAAAAAAGTAATGAGAATGAACTTGTGTCACAAATTCCCCAATGTTGAGTGTAATTGTGAGCTGTATATAACATGTATCAGTAAAGAATTCAACTTAAAAAAAAATAAGTGTGACATTTTGCATCAGGCAGGGTTTGACCAGAAAATAATACAAATGTATGTATGATAAGAGATTCATTGTGAAGAAGGGGCTTACATGCTTGTAGGGTTGGCTCAGAACTTGTCAGGCCCACAGGGAAGGCCACCCGGAAAGGCGGATCAAGTTCATGATCAGGAGCATAACTGCCGTCTCCAGGAGGAATGTTCTTTTCTTGAGGGAAGGAGAAGTTTTCTGCTTTAAAGGCCTTTAATTCTGCTCTGGAATACTTCTGACTGGTTGAATCAGTCCCATCCGAATTATCTAGGATTATGTTCCTTACTTCAAAGCAGTTGGTTACAGATTTTAATATCTACAAAATAACTTCACAGTTGCTCTGCCATTAGCTTTTTAATGAGGACTGTAGTCCAGCTAGATTGACCCATATCTCTGTAATTACTTCTCCCTCTCCCTCTCTCCCTCCCTCCCTCTCTCTCTCTCCCTCTCCCTCTCTCTCTCTCTCTCTCTTTTGCCATAGTTACCACTAGGCTATGTGAAGGCATTTTTAAGAAAGAGAGGAAGGAATAAAAGTGAATAAGTAGAAATTCAGTCTAATGGGGAAAGGAACATTATGATTTTTTAGATGTCTTTCTTTGTGGCTGTTATAACGAGAGCCCCACTTTTACTGGCTGAGGGAAATACAGTTTAGCGATCTGAGCTATGGGAAGCCCACCTTGTGAGTGTAAAGCCCAAAGACATTAATTTTTCAGCATTCAGAAGTAAACCCACGACCTTCACATTCTTCAGCAGTGCCTTGGATAAACTGTTATAAAGCCCTGCTTTCATTTTACCAGGACACATATAATCCAGCTTGTTTTTGTTTGTTTGTTTGTTTTCCTCAACGATATCAAGAGATTTTATAGGTGTGGGGTTTTTTTTGGTTTTGTTTTGGTTTTGGTTTTCTTGCCTTCTTCTTCTTCTTCTTCTTCTTTGCCTTGAATGCTTTCCTGGGTTCTCACACTTGGCCGTGTTACTGACTTCCCAGCCAAGTGCTTCCCCCTGAGAAGTCTTTCCAGCCACCACAAGAGCTTCCTCCTCCTCCGGTTTGTCTATACCACAGTCCAGTTTTTAACTGCTATGGTGAAAAGATGCATCAGTAAGCATCTTAATGATTAAACACTTTCCTTAATATTGCACATCTTTGCTTTGTCTGCATCTGTGATGAGGGGAGCCTTCCCTGATGTTATTAGGGGTCAGCTCTGTACTTCCGGCAGGAACGGATGGACCCCAGTCCACATTCCAGGTACAGTCACTCACTCAGGTCCTTATGACTTTTTTGTTTTTCCCTTTAACAATTTGCTTTTCTGGTACATGTATTTTATCGTGAGCTACCTTACATGTTATTTTTGGAAGTTGCTGGTGTATAGATGATGGATAAATACAAATTTTTGCAGGATCAGTCGAGTGTCCCTGGTGAGGGGTTTCGTGCTGGTCCCGAGAGGAATGTCCTCTGATTCTTCGGGGAGGCTCACGTGAGAACTATATTTTGCGTGCAGTCTGCTCTAGTGGGAGGCGTGGTGGCTGGGAGGGAATTGGGAGCCGAGGGAAAGTGCCTTGGCTGGAAGTTTCTGTATCATTCCACACGGTGCTTTCTCTGTACTGTAAAATTTCTCCCATTTGGCATCTGGTTCAGCCGAAACTAATATCATATGTTAGGATTATGAAGTGTGGTGAGAAAACAGTGAGCGCCTGGGGAACGATTTCTACTCTATCAAGCGCTGAAGAAAGCATTGGGTGGTGATTCTGGAAGTATCTGGAGAGTGCACGGCACTGGCTGGCTCGCGTGTGCTTCTTTCCCTACTATTGAGAAAATAGTTGAAATTGCACGTGTTTTAATAGATATGTAATATGTAAACTAAGAACGTAGTAAAATGAAACAATTTTGTTTTCGTCTTATATTTATATGCAATGTATGTATTAATACCTGATGAACAGTCCAGAAAAGGAATCTATCTCTGTGGTTTCTTTGGTTTTTATTCATCTCTGGACTCTGGTCAGACATTGTTTCAAAACTGTTAGTTCAATGATGAAAACTGATTTTAGAGCAGATTATTGAGAAAATTTGCAATAAAGATTGTAAGGCTATGTAATAATTTCAAGCCCTGGATATCATAATGAGCATAATGAAAAAAGTTACACGTTTTTTGAATTCCTTATATTACTGTCTTCTGAGAAAAACAAAAGCTGATGTAGACCACTGAGCTAGCTTTATAGTAGTGTGTAGTGGATTAAGGAGGTATCCTTTCTAGGACGTTCTGAAATGGGATCAAGCTGAATAAAACTTCGCCAGCTCCTACTATGAAAATAATAAAAGGATGCACAATGAGGCAGGCTGTAGACACAAGCAAAATTAAACCTACAAGAGATATTGATGTTTTCTAAAAAGTAATAACGAAGGGCTGATACTTATGATCTATTACTGCTTTTCTGAAAATATGAGTGCTCTGGTTTTGGTGTGAGAAAATTTCCCCAAATATCATTAGCTTTTATGAAGTCATCCTTGCAGGAGTCTGATCTTTTATTTGTACTCTGCTCCACCGAGATCAGCTGGGTTGCCAGCCTTCTTTACACATGAAATAATTCAATGACTAGATCTTGTTTTTTTCTAGGAAAACTTTATAGCATGTGAGGGGAAAAGCTGGCAAATGATAGTTACGCACATGAACTTTTAAAATGTTTAAGTGGTTGCCTGCTTTAGTTACTTTTCCCATGGCTGGGAACAAAGTGCTGATACCCACAAGTTAAAGGAGGAAAGGTTTAATTTGGCTCACATTTTGTACAGGTTTTAGTTCGTAGTCAGCAGACCTCAAGAAAGGGCACCATGGGCCGGAGGGTTAGCCCAGTGGTTCCGGCACCTGCCTCGCAAGCGCAAGGTCCTGAGTTCGCTCCCCGGTTACCACATGTAATGCTGGGCTTGGAGACACGCCCACCAACAATCAACACCGCATACCACAATGCCGACGTGGTGGCTCACGCCTGTCATCCCAGCACTCGGGAGGCAGAGGCAGGAGGATTGCTGAGTTCACGGCGGCTTGCCTGGGCTACGTAGTGAGCTCAGGGCCAGCCTGAACTACAAAGCGAGACCCTGTCTCAAAATAAAAAAAAATAAAAAAAAAAAAGAAAGGGCACCATAGCAGATTAGAAACCATCCATGGCAGGGCAGACATAAAGCAATCTGGCTGCCTTCCATCTTTCCCTTTATATTCTGTCCGGGCTATAAGCCTACTGATTAGTACCACCTACACCCAGGGTGAGCCTTCCTATTGTTCCCACCCAGAACTATGCTACATCAATCATAGACTAATGTAGTTATTGCCCATATTTAATCCCAGTATCAAAGACCCGTGATTCAGCTGTCTCCAAAAGGCCCCACTTACAAATGCATGAAGCTTTGGGGGGACATTTAGATACAAGCCGCAGCACTGACCTTGATCCTTACTTACTAGTTTTGCCAACTTGGATAAACTACGAAATGTTTTCTACTCTAGTTGAAGTTGATTAATAATTTCAAACCTAGGGAGACAAGAAAGTAATTTTGCAAATCAAAGTCCAGATTGCAGCACAGGAGAAATAGATTGGATGTTTGAGAAGTAAGTGGAGACACCAGAAACAGTACAAATGGGAGGATTTCCCAGGGTACAATGCAGAAGAGCCCAGGCTAGGCCAGCGGGTACTGAGTTTCTTATCCTTGAGTGGTCTCATACAGAGCTGGGCCACCCAAGGGCATGGCACCTGCAAGCATATGTGAAGGAGTCGTGGGACGTATTTTAAAGGCCACAGATTTGTTTTGACTTATTAGTCCTCCAGGCATTGCCATATACCAAGTACTTACTAAGTGCCAAATACAGTCCTAGAAATTAAGAACCAAGTCTATAGAGACGCTGTATCCTAGCTGAACTTCAGATGCGCATGAGAATCAGAGACTTCATGTTTTGCCCTGTAGTTGGTAATGCTGGCTCTCAACTCTAGTCTCTGTAAGATTTAAAGCTTCATTGTTTCTGTTTGTATTTGGTTTTATTTTTCTGTTTTTATCCCTTCAAAGTGCATTTGCCGCTTTGGCAGTAGAAGGACTCGGATGCGCATTTTCCTTTCTTGTAGTTGTTGGGAGTCAAAGCGAGGGTGAGTGCAACAGAGAGCATCGTCTACTTCGACGTCAGCTCTGACTCGGATGTTCGGCTTCAAAGCCCCAGTCACACGTCATTTCACCCCATTCACCCCTGGGCTGGTTGCTCCTGCGAGAAGTGACCTTTCAGCTCAGACTTTGTGTCAACCTGCATCTCCAGGCCCCTCTTCCTCAGACCCCGAGGGACACACTATGCATGTGAGCTCAAGCCCCTCATTCTTTTCCTCATTACCTGAATGGACTCCTCAGAGTTCTTACGGTAATTAACAAAGAGCATGAACAAGGCGATGCTACATCATACACACACCTGTATCATTTTACAGCAGTGATACGATCCAAAGGGATGTTTGTGTTGTTTTACATTCCTTACATCACCAAACACTTTCCTATACTCAGTCTCTCACAGTCACACACTTGGTTTACTTCCGGAAATGACCTTAAAATGAAAAGCTCTATCTGACTCAATTTTCAGCATTAAAATTGATTAGGCTGCCGTGCGTGGTGGCTCACGCCTGTCATCCCAGCACTCGGGAGGCAGAGGCAGGAGGATTGCTGAGTTCGAGGCTTGCCTGAGCTACATAGTGAGCTGAGGGTCAGCCTGAACTACAAAGCGAGACCCTGTCTCAAAAAAAAAAAAATTGATTAGGCTGCTTTTTTGCTCTGCTCTTTTCTATCAAAGTGTTCTTGTATGATTCAAAGGCAAACACAAGGGCTCACCAGTTTCCCCAAAACAAAGAGCTTTGGAGATAGACTCTGGCTGCCTTTGCTGCCTCTTGTTTCCAAGAGTCAGCGTGCCAGAGTTCCACCCACCTGAAAAGGGAGCCATAACTACATCAGTGGCAAACAGGAACTATTCCTGTGAATTCAGGCCAAATGTTTCTTGGAGAAATTTGAAGTGATGCACAGTGGAAAACACCTTATTTTTTTTTTTTTTTAACATAGGCTTGTTCTGAGAGAAGATGGTACACGGATGTTCAAAATCTTTTCTTCCCCAAACAATAATTTCTTACATTGGCTTATAGCTATAGTATTGCAGTATGTTTCTTTATACTGTGATATACCCCATACCAGTTTGGTGACACAGATGACCAGAACATAAACATGTTGCTCATGAGTGCAATAACTTTCTTATGATCTTCTGACCAAGGACACACCAAATCTACAAAAAATTTTGGAACCACATTATGTAGCTCCTAAGGCTATATGTTCTCCTAAGCATTATGCAATTTCATGAATACTTACAACAAAATTTGTGGCTAGCCAGGTGTGGTGGCTCACGCCTATAATCCCAGCACTCGGGAGGCAGAGACAGGAGGATTGCTGAGTTCGAGGCTCGCCTGAGCTACATAGTGAGTTGAGGGCCAGCCTGAACTACGAAGTGAGACCCTGTCTTAAAAAAAAAAAAAAAAAAAAATTTGTGGCTGGATCCGTTAAACACAAAGCATTCAACATGGCAGTAACCTTTCCAGCCTCCAGCACAGTTCAGAATCTCAGTTTCCTTGTGTCTGTTAAGTTTGTTACCTATAAGAGATCTTAATCCTGATAAGTCTTCAACAAAATATGATAACTTTTTCCTACCACTCCCCGCTCTTCTGCCGCAGCATTCACGGCCATGACCAGTGAGAATGTTTAGAACCTCTGTGGTACACACATTTGTGGTTCTAAGCTAAAAAACAAACTGGGTGTATAATTATTTCCTTTTTAATTTCTTCATATTTTTTAATTTCTTATATTTCGTGACACTTTCGAGAGTTGAATTTCCCGTGACCATGCATTTCTATGTTCTGTTTACACTATTGCGTTCCCCTTAAATGCTAAAAATTGTTCTTACAGACAAAACAAGCAGAGTGTCTTTCTCTGTGCCCTTGCAGGCTACATGGAGCCTTCTAAGAATCAGTTGGGAGAAGTTATTTAATTTAGATTTTTAACTAAGAGTCAACGATGACGAGACCAGATGGTAAGCTATTGACCTAGGTATTCAGAGACTTTGGGGTTGCAGAATAATTAGCACTGCCTTTGAGAGTTTGGGGATCAGATGGAAACGTTTAAGCAGGCTCTGACTGAAGTGCTCGTTTGTATTCCGTAATTGCGCTGGGCAAAAGCCAGCTGGGAGTTTCTTGGGGCCTCCTTACTGGATTGAGATTCTAAGCATTTTGCTGAGTAGTCATTAAAGTGTTCTTCTCTTTCCTTGTACCAGCTTTATGAAAACTACTCTTCATGAGCTTATAGTAAACAGATATGAAAACAATAAGTGAAGAACTAGTGTGAAGCACAGATTTGAGTGTTCACTTAGTGGTCATGTACTCTGCCATGTGGCTCTTAATTTATGGCTCTTACATGTATCTGGAATACGTCACACGTAGACTAGTTCTATATTCTTTTACGTAGAATATAAATCAGAAACGGAGCAGCTCTATCTGAAACTAGAGTAGCTTTCCATGGACAATGATGTAGTTTGTGTTAAGTTGGGGTCTCTTTGGGTGAGGCCAGAAACCCGACAGGTGTGCACAAGTCAAAGGAAGACCCATCTCTGGATAGACCTGCTGTGTAACCCTAACCTTGATCATGAAGGTGAGTGCATTGCCTCAGAGGTGATGAGTATTGAGTTTTCTCTTGCTCATACACCTGGTGCCCTTATGTCCAGTCAGATCAGGTTCGAGTTCTCATGAACGACAGTGCACTTGTGTATTAATCTTTTTTTTTTTTTTTTTTTTTTTTTTTTTTTTTTTTTTTTTTTTTTTTTTTCTTGAGACAGGGTCTCACTTTGTAGTTCAGGCTGGTCCTGCGCCTCACTATGTAGCCCAGGCAAGCCGCCACGAACTCAGCAATCCTCCTGTCTCTGCCTCCCGAGTGCTGGGATGACAGGTGTGAGCCACCACGCCTGGCACTGTGGTATGTGGTATTGATTGCTGGTGGGCGTGAGTCTCCACGCCCAGCATTGTATGTGGTTACCGGGATCGAACTCAGGGCCTTGTGCTTGCAAGGCAGGTGCCGGAGCCACTGAGCTAAATCTCTGGCCCTTGTGTATTAATCTTGATATAATGCTCTTATGTTCCAGATTCTTTCTGCAGGTGGCAGGTGCACACACATTTGTGGGTATTCTCTCTTCTGAGCCTTAGGGGAACCTCTTGTGTATCCCTGTACTATGTACTAAAGGTACATCACAATGCTGTATAGACCCAATAAGAACAAATCAAGTGTCTGCTGTGGCTTTGCAGATATCTTTGTCCCAGATCCTGTAAAAAGCTGAAAACTCATTTGCCAAATGGACAGTTGTGGTCTCTGAACCTCAGCAGACAAAGCGCACAACAAACAGATACTATGACAACTATATCACACACGTTGGCTCATTACATGGAGAAAGATGAAAAGGCTAATGCATCCTAATAGCCCTTCATGGGAACTAAAGAAACTCTCACCACTATTTTTATTTATCTATTGTCCAAGAAGTTTTTGCTTTGTTTTTCATTCCTGGAGTATACAGTCATCATTTTAGGAATGAGTATCATATAAGGAAGATAAAGGGACACAATTCTAATTCATGTGTTTATTCATTCTCTTAGCCAATAATTTCTGAACACCTACAGAGTATTCTAAGCAATGTGGGAAAACAAAAATGAGTAAATCCCATTTCTTCCCTAACAGACTTCATGATCTCCACAAAATATCAAATCCCCTGCATCGATTCCCTCCTCTGACTCCCCATGTCATTGTGGAAGCCTTTTCTGAGATTTATTGTATTCTCTACTACTTTAGAGTTTTGCGTGTCTTTCTTTCATGCTTCTTAGTAGACTTGCAACTTCTGAAAGGCAAATAATGTGTCTTCCTTATGTTTGATTTTGTTTCCCAATATAGTTCTCAGTGTGCACCGTAACTTTAACAAATGTGAGTTTGAGGCTAACCTGGGCTACATAGTGAGCTCAGGACAGCCTGAACTACAAAGCGAGACACTGTCTCAAAAAAAAAATGTTCCAATATTTTGGCCCTAAAATATATAAGAAGTTTAACTGGTAATCGAGTGGCCTATTTATTCATCTATAAGATAGTATATGCTTTATCCCCTGAGAATATAATATCACAGTTCATAGAATTAATACCTGCACTGTACCAGTGTAGAGAATCATTGTTATTAAAATTGAATGTATGCTTTCATTTAACTTTGAATTCCCTGTTCAATATGGTTAGTAAACGTGTCTGAGGAATTCTGCATGGGCTATTAGTGGAGAACTCATCTACCATATACCCCCCTCAGATTTTCCTCCTGTACAGCACATACTTATTAAACAAGAATATTTAAAGAGTTCTGTCGGCTGAAGCATATCAAGTCTAGTTTCTTCTTACAACTTTTAACCTCTGTCCTGCCCATAAAATATGAATTATTACAGCATATGGTTCCACTCAGGGCATGATAAATACTGTGTGCACTTCAGGAAGGAAACTATAAGGTATGTTTCTGGCTTGTCTTGAGGAAGAAATAAATGGCCTATGGAGTCGTTTCCATCTCTAGTTTCAGTGGTTAACACATCCTACAGGAACAACTTTTCATAAGTTATGATGCCAGTTTCTATTTCTGTTTCTTCCCTGGAGTTTTAGGCAGAATGTAAACAGAAAAAAATCAGCTTTTATTTTAGCTGACTGGGTGGTTTTGTTTTGTTTCATTTTGTTTTTGCATTCATGGTTGTCTTTTCCACTTGCCTTTGCTACCTGTACTCACTGCTGTCCATATCTGAGTTTTTCACCAGCAGCATCCTGGGGTTGCATAGATGCCGGGTACAGAGCTGTGCCTGGTGTGTGCAGTGCGAGTGGATGCCCTGTAGACCACGAGAGACCTCGGCGGTCCTCATGCATCTCTCCATGAGGTCCAGCCCGTATCCTCTTCCTGGCTGGAGGCCAGTCAGGGCTCCTTAATTGCGATGGGTCTTGACTTGGTCTCTTGTTAGGCACAGTGAGTAAGAATTTTTTGAAAAAGTTTTGAGTAGGAAGCGACTGTGTCCCCCCCCCCTTTTTTTACTCTTGGATTTTGCTCTATCAGAATGCCAACTTCTAACTCAGTTTTATTTTTATTATTTGCAAAATATATAGCTTGGATTACTGATGTGAACTAGGTTAGATGTTGGAGACCTCTAGGATCAGAGAAGTATAAATTCAACACAAGCTGGAGATGGTTTTGTTATAAAAACAAACAGTAAGAATAACTTGTAGATGTTATTCTTTAAGCTCATATATTAATGATTATTGTGATATATGAAGAACCCATCAACATATTTTCTAAAAACTTTATTTAACAAACATTGAGTTCCTACAATATATGACATTAACAGAGAGAAAAATGGACATAATCTCTATAGTTAATTTATGAACTGACTTTAACAAAATGTTTCTATACAATCAAAATTCATATTTTAAATTACTAACATGTGTCAGTGATTCAGAATAATCTTAAAAAGCATGAACTGGGGAAATATTTCAGCGAAGCAGATTTTCCTAGCATCCAGGAGACTGGGCTTCAGTCAGCAGCAGAACAGAGACACACATACACACCAGACACCACTGTAAGAAAAAGCAGTTTTGTACAAATAGTGTACACACGTGTTGGATATTAAACTGCTGAGGCCAAGGAGAAAATTGATGGATAATTACTAAATCTGTACATTTGCTAAAATAACAGTATCTTATTTTTTCCTGCAGACTAAATAGAGGAACAGTTCTTCTCTGGCTTAGGGTGTCTATGAAAATCATAAAATTATATGTAAAAAGGTTTTTATATGAATATATTTCTTGGAGAAATCTGAAGTCCATCCTAGATTCTAAAATAACGACTAAGTAATATTAAGATTATTAATGTAGCTTTTGAATTTGCAATTTGCTTTTCCTTTTAAGAAAGACAGTGTGTTGAGAGGGCAGATCCTAAAACGAGCTTAAAAGGCACAAATCGTAGCTCTTAGTTTTCTCCTTTGCAGTCATGTGTTCTCAAAAAACTCCTCACCTCATGCCTTTATGTATAGAACAGGTTCATAATCTAATCCAGGCATCCCTCAGAGTCCAGTCACGGGGGCGATCTGGCTGCCATAATAAACCATAAAGGATTTGCAAAGTCCCTATTAGTACGATTGTTTGGGTGTCTGGTTCGGTCAACCCATAACACTTTACTTTGATAATGCAAATTTGACTTCACTATGACTTAGAGATAGTCTTTGCACTTGTCCACGTTTTCAGAGCCTTCCATTTCCGAATGAAGCGTGTAAGGACCTGAAGTTCACGGCCACCGCCCACTGTTTCACTGTGGACGGGGAGGGCTCAGCCCTCGGGGACGCTGCAGGGGCTGCCCCGGCCTGCGCTGCGTTCTACACAGGGATCTCAGAGGAGCTAATTTTGTGTTCTCTTTGTTAAGCCAAACAGAGCTTGAGTTTGAGACTGAAGATGAAATAGAAAGAATGAGAACTCATGTGAATGGAAATAGACTTAACAGTTAAATTTTGTGTTTTACCACTGTGTAATCTTAGCTAGTCATACTCTGTTTAAGACCCAGTATCCACTGAAAAATATTTGCCAAATCAGTATGACCTCTTGAGAGTATGGTAAATGTGAAATAATTATATCTGTGGGATAGCTTCTCAATTCTCAAGTGATGTGACAATTTAAATACTATTAACCGTGAGGGAATGGTCAAAAGAAATTCCAAAGTGGGAAATAACTTGGTAGTTACGTGGATTTCCTTAAGACGGGGTTTCACGACTCCTTTATTGATCCAAACATCTATGTAAGTGTTGGCTATTGGAAGACATAAGAAATACATGGGAGGCACCTTTCAGAAAATATTTCTCAGTAAATTTGGTAATAAAAATGTAGAAAAAATTTTATAAGAAAAGGGAGAGGCATAATGGTTCAGAGTCACAAACTGCAACTTAATTTGGCAGAACAATGGAAGTGGGAAGGGAGTCGTGCTGACAAGGACAGTTTTATTCTGAATGTGCAAATATTTGAAGCCGAACAATGTGGACGTAGAAGCAGCACAACGTAGCAATGCAGCGGAACAAAGGACACGGTAGGAAGACGCAGCCCACTGACAAATCACGCCGAAGGGGTTCACTGCACTTCACTATGCTTTGTTTGAGTTTAACTCAAACAAAGTTGACAATTTAGTATATAACCTGTCTGTGTTTCTTGTTCCAATACCTTCTTCAAGTCGCTACTGATTCCTGGCACATGTTAAAGAGAGAGTCCAGTGAGACATCAAACCATGAGAGCTGAGTTTGCTTTAGATCCCCTAAGATCTTTCAGATTCCACAGATGGTTCCTGGCCTTTTGCCTTTGTTTGACATGGCAACAGTTATACATAGCACAACACTCCCAACCTTCTGTCCTTTAGGGCAAATGAAGGCAGAGGGCATAATAACAGTATCAGTAGAACAGCAGAAAGGACAGATTGTCGTAGAGGACCTTGCTAAGAGTCAGGCGTGGCGGTACCTGTCTGCAGTCCCACATTTAGAAAGACTGACAGAGAAGAACTGCCGTTTCAAGGCCCACTTGGGCAATTTAACAAGACCCTGTCTCCAAATAGAAAGGAAGGAAGGGAGGGAGAGAGGGATGAAGGGAGGGAGGAAGGGAGGGAGGGAAAAGAAAGGAGGGAAGAGGAGAGGAAGGAAGAGAGTGAAGAGCAGGAAAGAAAGAAAAAAAGAAAATTCAAGCTAAAAAGGTAGTTCACTTGTAGATTGGCTCTGTTAGAGAGAGAGAGAGAGAGAGAAAGAGACAGAAAAAGAGAAAATTTAAATGTAAGGAATCACCTGGTAAAGCTATCAAACAGAAAATGCTCTTACAGAGTAAGGCTCTTTAATCTTCAGGGACTTAAAATTTTAAATATCTTTAATGGATTTTATATTCATACCATTTTTTTTATATAAAACTCATGTGAACTGACTAAATTGCTAAATCCAATGAGCTGACTTGGCTGGTAGGTGTTTTTTTGTTTTTTTGTTTTTTGCTTTTTGAGACAGGGTCTCACTTTGTAGTTCAGGCTGGCCCTGAGCTCACTGTGGTGCCCAGGCAAGACGCTGTGAACTCAGCAATCCTCCTGTCTCTGCCTCCCGAGTGCTGGGATGACAGGCATGAGCCACCACGCCCGGCATTGTGGTATGCGGTGTTGATTGTTGGTGGGCGTTTCTCCACGCCCAGCATTCTATGTGGTTACCAGGGATCAAACTCAGGACCTTGCGCTTGCGAGGCAGGCGTCGGAACCACTGAGCTAACCCTCCGGCCCCTGGCAGGTGTTGTCACATGCGTTTAATATACAATAAACCACAAGTGTTCAAATGTTTCCTTTAAAGTAATCCAGCAAGTATTTAGAAGGTAAAAATTAAAATACTCATTTTCTGGTACAAATTCTTCATTTTACCAACTATTCCTAACTGCCAAAGAACAAACTAAAAGCAATGAAAAAAGTTATCTAAATGTTTTAAAATTACAAACATGAAAATTGACTTGTGAAGATTTATTACACTGGACAAGTGCACAGTCATGAAGTAAGCATATGAAAATTAGGAAAGCACTTTCATCACTCCCAAAAAATTCCCTCCTGATACTCTCTTTAAATCAACTATTCTTTCCTCTCCAATCCCCGAGAGCTTCTAATTTGTTCTTTTCCTCTAAATTTCACCTGCTTGAAGATTAATGGTATAAAGTCTTTGAGCGTGGCTTCTTCCTGTTTTCAAATACTTTATGTGGATGATTGCACCCTATGGAGAATTTACCGCTATATTCCTGCATTTTTAATTTATAGTCTGAACTGCAGTCTCTAGAAACCTCTGTGTTCTCATGATCATTCTAAAGCCAAATGTCCAATTGAAATTCTGCTCAACGACTGTACTTCAAATGTTTAAAAAAGAGTTCTGTCTCCAAATAACAGAAGTGCAGGTATCGTGCATCATCATTACTAAATCTGATCTTGGTTGAGTTTATGAAACATTATTATTAATACATAATTAGATATTATAGGTATCTCTTTAGTCCTGTCACATTATTCTTAAACCTGTGCAAATATTTAGATTGTTTTACTTTATATTGTGACTTATATTGCCATGTTAGAAACCCACATCAAATCTCTTTTAGAACATTATATTCTTCTAAAATATTACTTCAGAAAGTATTTTGTAACGTGAGATGGAAATGGTAGAAGAAAGTGTGTTAATGGAAAAACATTAGCTTCTCTGGTATCTAAAGGAACTGTTATACGTAAATTTGTACATCAAATATTTGTCTATAAGAACAAAAGTACTGAAGAGGAGAGAACCTCTTCATGTTTATCATATAATATTCTGGTTGAAAAACTAAACAATAGTGGATTTCACGCTCCTTGTGTCTCTACAGTCTGTTCTAACAGAACTTAAACCGTAGAGGAGTGAGGAGGCAAAACCAGGTACAGATAACTTGATAACAGTTTCTTCCTTGGGAATTCTTAAGCCAAGGGCTGGAATCCACCATATCCAAATGGCAAGGACGAAGGAGCGATCTTTAGATAACTGGAAATATTACAACCAGAACAAGCCCAGGAGGGAGAGGGAGCAGATAAAGAAATGGCACATTCCAAAAGAAGCCAAGTAATGAATGCACCAAAGGGTCAAATGTTTCTTTTCCCAGTCACAAAAGGTAAAATGATTTGAAAATAACAGATCATTTATTGTCAAAGATTATGAGGAAAAGTTCACACGGATCTAAGTATTTTTCACACATTCCTCTGCCTGCATTTCTAGTTATTAAATGCTTATTTTAATGAAGACTTTTATTCTGACTGCTTTAAAGAAACAATATTTCTACTCAGTGGAATCATATCTACAAAGAAAGATAAGCGTAGTCTACCTTGTTCCTCGGTTGACAATAGAAATTGTAGATGGTGTTTATAAGAGGAAGCAATGGAGGTTCGAGCTCAGGTCTTCCCTATCCAAAGCTCCAAATTGAACTGTAATTATACTCATGACTCCGAGTCAGGACGCAGTTTTCCTCCATGGTTGAAGCAGCCTGTCTCCCTGCTTTTGTGCGCAGCCATTTTCTGCTTCTTCCTGGTCTCCTCTTCTTCCTTGTCCTGATCCTTTAACAGTGAATCTTTACTTTGAATTTCCTGAGACTAAATCTCAAAAATTTGTGAAAGTGAAATATTCACACACTGATTTAAAAATCGAATGTAGAAAAGTCTCGGCCTCTTTTTGAAATCCATTGAGTATTTTTAACAACTGAAAATACAGAGCAATGGAAATAGCACAAACCAAACCAAACAGCAGCAACAACAACAAAAAACAATAGAAGTAAGAAATGTGGAAGATGATGCATAACAGCCGTTCACATACGATATTTAAGTGCTCAGCCAATCACATTAACCCTGAGATCTAATTTAGAAGCTTTCTCATCTAAAAAGGTAGAATTTTAAAAGAATTATTTTGCCCATATTTCACTGAAGTTTTTACATTTTTAATAATTGACAGTATTTCATCTAGCATTTGATTTGCCCGTTAAAGTACATTTCCTCATATTGCCCCTTCTTGAGGCATAAATATGATTCTGTTGCTAGAAGACTTTTATGTTGTTGTGTATAACTAATATGTTTACCTTGGTACTTCTTTCATTTAAAAAATTAATGTTCTTTGAACATTAATCTTGAAAATGCTCAAGTGCCTATTCCAACATTTCACAACTTGTTTTCCTCCTCTTAAAAATACATCTACAAATACATACACTTTTTTCCTCCTTAGAAGTAACAGTGGCTGTTTGTTTTTTAACAGTAGAGTTGAGGTTTATAATTTTTGATTCGTAGTATAATTGAGTTAGCTTTTAGCTTTTATAGCTCTATAGTTTATACTTGTTAGTCATATTAAAAATTTATATTGTTTTCGTTTTCCTTCTGAGTCACAAAAAGCTTTATTTTTTGTCCACATTGTATTTTGAAAATGTGTTCAGCAGATGTAGAGAAATCTTCCAGTAACAGGACGGAAAGTGACGTCCATAAGTTGAAGGCAGTAAGAGGAACTGCATTACGGCTGCTTGCCACTTTCTGTCTTAGTATTGGAAGATGTCTCTAAATCTGTCCGGTACATTTTCAAAATGTTAAAGAAATAAAGCACGTGATCAAAACGAAATTAACATTGACACCATGCTATTTAGTACACTTACTCAAACTTCACCAGTTTGTATTGTTGTCATTTTTCTGATCCAGGATCACTTAAGATCCCATGTTGTATTCGATTTTGAATCTCTCTCCTCTAGAATGTGAGAGTTTCTAAGCCTGTACTTGTCTTTCATTAACTTGGTGTTTTGCTGAAGACTTACTAGTTATTCTGAAACATTAGAAATGTGTGCCACCGATGTACATTGAAATTTGAAATATTTCTTACCAAACTGCATGTGTTATTTTGTGAATTGTGATGGTAACTGTCAGTATTTTAGTGGTTTCCATAAAAATTAGTAAAGATTTCTATTATGATATTAACACAAGTTGCTTCTTTAAATTCTTTTTCAGTATGATTATGTTCTTTAATATACACATATTTTAGAGTATTTGTTTTACAGTTTGATTATTTTTGAACACTTATTTATTTTCCTTGTGATGTTTTCAATGACTTCTAAGCTTAGGCAATTTATTTCTAGCCAAGCACCAGAAATATTCTTATGTATTTTACTGTTTTAAAAGGTTGTATGTGTTTATATCAATTCAGAACAGAAATATTAACTGAGATATGTTGTACATACTCTTAGTACTTTATTTTTTAGCATGCTATCATGCTAAAATGAAAATGTCTTACAAGTAATCAAATGAATGTTGTAAATAATTTACTGATTTTATGTATTCTTGCTGATTGGCATTGCCTCATCTTTTTGATATGATGTATGTTTATACTCTAAGATCTGTTTATAGATTTATTTATTTCATTGATTTTTCTGGCCAATCTTCATTCAATAATAGATTATTTTTATTATCATGGCTTTATTTTGAAGAGTTCCCTTTCATTATTTTTGCTTTTCAGAATTTCATCTGTTCTTTTTTACATTTTCACTTTCTACATAGAACCATCTGGTCTTGCTCCAAAATGGCTAAGTGTTGTACTAAGTACAGAGAAACTTGTAACCCAGTCAAATGTTTGTTTTCCTCATGTAATAGTCATGCGTTATTTACAATGATCATATTTCTAAAGTTTTATCTGTTGATTCTTTAGATTTTGTGGTTTCCCATTATATATTTAAATTGATTATTAAAAGAATAAAAGAATGCTAAATATTTTTATATAATCATATAATATATAATTTAATTTAATATAATCATAATGTAATATAATTTAATTTATATAATCCTGTAATATAATCATGAATATAAGATTATATAATCATGAATTTAAATGAAATCTTACTAAGTGTAATGTTTCAGCAAGTTTCCTTGGGTTTTTCAAATAAAGATAAACTTAGTTCCTGCTGGATATCTTTTCATAGTAAACAGAAGTTCCAGAACAGGTTTAAATAACTATATTAATAAGGTGTTCCCTTATATGTAGTCAAGTGTGATTTTTAAATTAGAAATCAGACCCAAGTCATATATCAGATACATTACTGAAAAGAATGTAAAAAGAGAAGATTTCCAATTTCCTGTTGCATATTTGCTACTGACACTTCCAGATGATTTTTGATTGTGTTGAACTGAGCCCTGCTTGGTATGTGAACACTCAGTTCTCGTCAGAAAAGATTTTTCACACTGAGGCTACTGAAGAGCATACATGTTGAAGTAGGTGACTTTTAGGGAATCATTTAATTACTACGATATCAAATAATCTTTGTAATTATTAGCGGAAGACTGACATTAAACGGGAAGCATACCTTTTACTTACGGACGTTGTGTTGAATCGTTGGTCTCAGCTGTTGGGGATAATGAGCTTCTTTCTATTCATGTCTTGACAGTTCCACTAAATAAGACCATGTCTACTAGGTGCCAGCACAATGCCAGACATACAATAGACACTCAGCAAATATTATCCACCGCTACGTGTACACTTTAAGAAATAACTAAATATTTGCTCAGGCCAGCATGCAAAGAGTTGGAAAGGGAAAAGGGAAAGTTTAAGAGGCCTGTCAGTATCTCTGTGAGTCAGTATTATTTTCAAGCTTTCTCATATCCACCTGCACTTGCTAAAAGATTCTGGAAGTTTCTTCATGACTTCCTTCACTTTTCTCCCTAGATTGGCTTAGTTTAGGTGCAGACACATAATCTGATTCTGCTCTTCTATCAGTTTGGGCTTTTAACAGATAAACTTTTTGAGGAAACTCATAGGAAACCCAAACAAAAATTAAAATAATAATCATAATAGAACAACTTTTTCTCCTGGCAGCCTAAAAAATCCCTTAATTTTGCTTAACTTTAGCAGCATTCGTTGAGCACTGTGTCCTGTGTCAGGCACCCCTACGAAGATTAGGCCACAGGACTGCAGTCCCAAGGCCCTTTGGTCTGGGCCTTAGCCTCTGATCTGGGCACTCCCCCAAGAGGGCCCCGAGGGTGCAAATAGCTGCTACAGAACACCCCATTCTCAGAGTGTCAACTGAGAGAATGAGAGTGAGTGTTCCTGGTCTCCAGCAATGGCTGAGAAGCCTCTTTAGACACTGTTCCCTTGTGCTGCCCAATCTTGACATTGTATCAGGCCCTTGAATCTGTCTGTACTCTGATAGTGCAGGACTCGAGAGGAATATCACTCACCTGTGTTTTCTTCGAGTTGTCCGAGGTTAAAATACCTCGGACATCAAAAATCATGACCCTTGGGCCGGAGGGTTAGCTCAGTGGTTCCGGCGCCTGCCTTGCAAACGCAAGGTCCTGAGTTCGATCCCTGGTGACCACATACAATGCTGGGCGTGGAGACTCACGCCCACCAACAATCAACACCGCATACCACAATGCTGGACGTGGTGGCTCACACCTGTAATCCCAGCACTCGGGAGGCAGAGGCAGGAGGATTGTGGAGTTCGCGGCGGCTTGCCTGGGCACCATAGTGAGCTCAGGGCCAGCCTGAACTACAACGCGAGACACTGTCTCAAAAGCAAAAAAACAAACAAACAAAAAATTTATGACCCAGTAGAGAATAGCTTTACTATTTTTCTTGTTAGATATGGTAATTATCTCCAGTACAAGAGTAATGCTTACTGTTCTTTTTGGGGGCATGTTAGTGAGAATTGTCCAGAGACTGTGAATTTGTTCCACTGGAAATGTGTGGAAATGGAGCATGCAAGGTGACTAGATTGGCTGGAAAAATACCTCAAAGGAAAGACGAAGACACAGCATGCAGAGGGTATAGGGAACAATGTGGGCACAGAAGGTGGCGACAGCCCCGTCTGAGGACAGTACTCTGCGGAGGCAGAGAGGCAAGAAAGACTGCGCAAAGAACCCACAGCTTACAAAATGCACATATCAGCACTGCAGGGAAGAACAGCTAGGGAAATCCTGAGTAGGTACGGATGAATGAAAATAAAAAGTGTATGAATGAGTTCATTACTGACTTACAACCCACTAAATAGTCACAGGATCTAATTTGAGAGTTGTTTTTAAATCTTATTTCAATGGAAAAACAACAACTGTTTGGGAGAACTTGTATGGGTTAACTGATGATCCCTTTCTCTATGATCTGGTAATTTTTGGTAAGATCGTAACTCCTTAGGATTCATTCTTTTATTAGAAGACTTTCCCCATACTCCACTCCTCTCTCTTTCATTGATTAGGGATGACTGACTGTGTGTTGTAAAGAGGAAGGAAAACCTGGCTGTGGTGCTTTTTGATGGTTGCCCATAGGCATGTGACCCAGAAGTGAAAGGTCACAAGGCAGGCTGGGGTCCATAGCGTGGCTGCTTCATGTGTAAGGTATTGCTGGGTGGTTTTCTGTCCTCGGAGATAATTTCTAGGGATTTAGTAGGCGGCACACAGGCATCGGAGCCAAACTTCCCGGAATGGACTTGTGTTCTGTAGTTTCTAGCCCTCGGGACCCAGGGAAGTTAGTTTACTTTGCAGTTCCTAAGTCTTTTCATAGGCAAATGAGAGTAGTGATAATGCCTGGTTTGTAAAAACTGTTCTATGTGTTAAGCGAGAGATTTCCCAGTCCCTAAACACAGTGCTTCCTCTGTACAGAGCACTGATGTTTGAAAGTAGCATTAAGTTTAGACACATAGCTTATACCACAGTGTCTCATGTGCCGTGTGCCCATGCTATTTTAAAGGGTGCTATAATAAAAATATAAAAAACAACGTTTTGTTGCATGTATTAACTGTATTCTATATTTTGTATGCACCCAAAGACAATTTCTCTTTATGTAAAACCAATGGGGGGGGCTTTATATTTGCAGCATCCAGTATCTTCATGTACCCACCAAATACTCATTAAATCTGATAAATACCGTGCCTTTTACTCTTTGATAAACCACACCAGGGTAGTAGACCAGTTAATATGAACGTGATACCTTTTTACAAGTGCTTCCCATTTCTGCTTAACCCCAAAACAATAAAAAGACATTGCAAGAATTTCCAGGAATCCCACTTTTAGGGAAGAAGGCTAAGGGCGAGGGAGGCATTTGCTCAAGCCATGCCCATCATGTGAGCATTGAAATAAAGTCCTCTTCAATGTCATTTGAGAAAATGAAATGCTGCCAGTTTTGTAAACTGGCTAACAAGACCTTCCTAAATGAAGAGAAAATGTCTTCCAGAGCCTACGAAATAATTGAAACAAAAGTGAAGTCAAATAAACTTAACAGCTCTCAAAGTCACCTTTGTTTAGTGGAAGGACAATTGTATGTTATTCTTTGCCTTTAAGAATGTACTGTTAGCTCAGCTGTGAGTTTCTAAACTTTCCTGAAGAGCCATAGAGATGTTTTAAGGTTGTACTCCATTTCAAAGTGAATCGACTTCAAAATATTAGCTTGGTAATTGTTTGGATTCACTGTTATCCCTCTACCCATACTTTTATTTATTTTCCCCATTTAGGGGTTGCAACCCAGAAATAAGGGACTTAGACAAAGCACAACAAATAGTCGATTTGTCACATAATTATCTGCAGAAGACTGTTCTGAGTATTTTATAGATATCCCTTCATATAATCCTCAGAATCTTCATTGGTCTCCCCACTGTCTCAGGAAAACTGAGGCGTAGAGCAAATAATTCATGTGCCTGATGAGACAGAGCTGGAAAGTGACCAAGTCAGAATTTAAATCTAGCCAGTTCATTTCAGAGTATGTCATCTTAATTGATTTACCATGCTGCCTCTCAGTGGCAAAAAGCTGAAGAATAGAGATTTTTGGAGAAAAGTCAGTTAAGTCTTCAGTGTGTAATAGGTGAAGACAAAAGGAGACAACTTTACAGAATTTTGGTCTACAGAGGATGAAAAGCAGCTGTCTCTGGGGAAAATTATTCCAGGAGCAACACTAATTTAAAGCTACACTAACTTAGAAAGTGGGTGAAAGACTCTGGAGGAGAAATGATCTCTAAACACTGTATTTTTGTAGATCTGCTTTAAGGACCGCAGTGTTAATGATGTGCCAATTGTGTAGCTGTTTGAAGAGTCTTTTCCTTCTGTCTTGATAAATCATTCTGTTTACTGACTATATATATATGTGTGTGTATATATATACATACATATATATACACACACATATATATACATATATGTGTGTATATTATATACATATATATGTATATATAATTTTTTTGAGACAGGGTCTCACTTTGTAGTTTAGGCTGGCCCTGAGCTCACTATGTGGCTCAGGCAAGCCTTGAACTCAGCAACCCTCCTGCCTCTGCCTCCCGAGTGCTAGGATGACAGGCATGAGCCACCAAGCCCAGCATTGTGGTATGTGGTACTGATTGCCGAGTCACCACGGCTGGTATTGTTGTATGTGGTGACCGGGGATCAAACCAGGGTCCTTGTGCTTGCTAGGCAGGTGCTGGAACCACTGAGCTAAATCTCTGGCCCCTGACTATGTTTTTTTATGATCAGCAAGGCAAAAGTTCTTGGCATTCGAGGCACTGAGCTTCAGAGAAGGGATTTCTATGGGCATCCATGTTTAGATATATTGAAATGACACCGGTACTGGTGCTGTCTTTAAAAATATACAGTTCTGTGCAGTTTTCTCATTCCATGCTTTTTAAGTCCTCTGTTATCTTTCTGAATAGTGTTTCTTTTTGTTTGGGAAAGTGAAGATTTTCCCACCATTATGGTTGTTTGAAGACATCACATGTGCAGTCGTCAGCAGGGAATCCCAAAGTAGACGAAGGTGCCAGACTCATGTACCAGGAGCTCTAGCAGTGCAAGTGAAAGGGGAAGAAAAACTCACACATTTGAAATTCTTCTGCTGCCTGGCACGTGGCACGCACCTGTAATCGCAGCCTTAGAGGCTGATTTGCAACCTGGTGGATTGCAGTGAGTTCAAAGCCAAGTTAAAGCACATAGCAAAACCCTGTCTCTAAAGCAAAAACAAACAACCCACTCAACAGAAAGGGAAGCCCACCTGTTGTAAAAAAAAAAAATGAAATTAACATATTAATATGCTTGTTAGTATCTTATATTGGAAGTTTCTTATATGCACCTAGTACCATGAGCGATAGTTTAAAATCCTAGAACCGTTATGTAGACACTATTTTTATTGATACTGTAACAAGCAGGATTTCTACATTAGCCAACTGTGGGGGTGTCCCACACTGTGTCTTTATCTCATTAAATACTATAGTTTTTCCTTTGAAACAAGTCTGCTTCTAAGATTTGTCTTACGGGTAATGAAACTAAGAAGTGTAGAGGTTGAGTGACCCATTCTGCTTCCTGCTGCTCAAGAGGTAGCGATGCAGAAAACCAGCTGCTTCTGTTGACAGCTTTCTGTACATCACGGTGTCTTTATAATATTCCCTCAAGGGGCCAATGGTTTAGCTCAGTGGTTCTAGCACCTGCCTCGCAAGCGCAAGGACCTGAGTTTGATCCCCAGTAACCACATACAATGCTGGGCATGGTGACTCACGCCCACCAGCAATCAATACCACATACCACAGTGTCGGGCGTGGTGGCTCACGCCTGTAATCCCAGCACTCGGGAGGCAGAGACAGAGGATTGCTGAGTTCGAGGCTTGCCTGGGCTACATAGTGAGCTCAGTGCCAGCCTGAACTACAAAGCGAGACCCTGTCTCTAAATAAATAGATGATAGATAGATTAGATAGATAAATAGATAGATAAAATAATATTTCCTCAAACACTGATATGTTAAACCCCAAATCACATGGCGCATGAACTTGTGTACTGATTGGCTGGATTTAGTTTCTTTGCCCCTTGTGTAGATCTGCACTGTCCTTCCCATGGCTTACCAACAAAGTTTATATCCGGAGCTAGCTCCTCATCATCTCTGTAGAAGTCGGAACATCTGTCAGCACTTGAACCCCGTTCCCAAGGTAACAGTTGACTAGGACTTTGAATTTGTCACTCCTGTAGCACTTCTTCAGCAGACTTCTCAGTGCTCGTCAGTGGGCAGCGTCAGCTTCACCAGGGAAATTGTTGAACATTCCATTTTTCTTGCTCCAACTCAGGCTTATCTAATCAGAAACTTTGGGAAAAGGGACAAGCGGTGTGTATTTTATTATGACTCCCTGGAGGTCCTGAGGCCGTCAGAGTTTGACAACCAGTGCTCAGTGGTTTCACAGAGCGCCCCTTATTACTGTCACTAATTCCCTGGCTCTCCAGGCATTTGGATGGAGTCTTCACCTGTTCAGATCCTCTGAACCTCTCACTTCACAATTATTTAGCTAACTGTGTTTCTTTTATATTTAAAAAATATTAAATGAAGACAGTGACTACCTTAGTCGTCCTAAATTTAGAAAAGCGAAGCCAGTCTAAGTTGAGGATGTGGAGCCTGAAAATCACACCTCAGTCATTTGGGATTCGTCTGTACCTTGCATAAATTAGAGCTTTGGGCTCATTCCCAAGGAATTTAAGCCACAATAGTTGCATCTGCAGATGATTTTAACGTTATACTGTTTACTATGTGGAACATCACTCGAGGAATGCTATTTGATGTATCTTATGATCAAATCAAAGTTGATTTGTGGTAAAATGTGTTTTTCCAGTTATTAGAAGAAACCTTTTCAGTCAGTCATTTGTTACCAGGGTACTCCTCAAAACTGGAGATTAAGGTCTTTATAAACTCTTTAGCATCTTATTCATTAATGGGCCCTTAAAATAGTGATTGACACAAGTCTATAATCTCTCCAACAGTGGAGAAAGGTTCCTTTATCGCCAGGCCTCGCCATCATTTATTGCCGGTTGATTTTGCAATGGCAGCCATCCTTTGTGAAGTTATAGATCACAGATATGTACATACTGTATCTTTTCTCTGGCATGAGAACCTGTAGGTGTAAATAAGTTTTAGAATGTATGATAGATTTTGTGAAATAGGAAATATTCAAAGGGAACGTGGTAGGGGAAAGTAATGAGGGGAAAGAATAAATATGATTTGGAAAGAACAAGAAATCACATGTATATAGGGAGTGGGCAGTTGTGAGGTGGGTAGGGATATGGGTAAAAATGAGAATTAACTCGTGTTATATACTGATACGAATTCTTCAATGTTGAATGTGATTGTGAGCTGTATGTAAAATGTACCAATAAAGAATTCAATTAAAAAATAGTGATTGATATTTGATATGTGTTCAGTAAACATTTATTGAATGCCGCCTTTGGAATCCTTTCAGAACCATCACAGAGTTACCTTATAGAGATATAGTATCACATAATATTGTGCATAGTTATTTCTTGAACAAAATCTAAAATAGCAAAATTAAGTACCATCGCACCATATTCAGTTTGGTGAGGGGTTATACAACTTTTACACACCTGGCTCACCTGTAACTAGTACTGTATCTGACAGATGAAGGGATTCATTAAAAATATATGGAAAGAGAGTCGGAGATTTAGCTCAGTGGTTCTGGCGCCTGCCTCGCAAGCGCAAGGTCCTGAGTTCGATCTCCGGGAACCACATACAATGCTGGGTGTGGTGACTCACACCCACCAGCAATCAATACTATATACCACAGTGCCGGGTGTGGTGGCTCACACCTGTCATCCCAGCACTCGGGAGGCAGAGGCAGGAGGATTGCTGAGTTCCAGGCTTGCCTGGGCTACATAGTGAGTTAAGGGCCAGTCTGAACTACAAAGTGAGACCCTGTCTCAAAAAAAAAAAAAAAAAAAAGAAAAAGAAAAAAAACCGGAAAGAACAAATATTTTAGAAAATGGGTGGGTGGATGACTGAATGTATAACCAGATAGGCAAATGGACAGCCAGCTGGAGAGGCATCTGTTACCATGAATATTACAAACTTGTGGACTTTTAGCCAGAAGTATAGATTTTGTTTTTAAAATGAGATCAGAAAGAGTTTACATAATTTACTAGGAAGAAAATGCTTGTAGAAAAGAGAAAGTTTTTTTTTAAGAAAAGGAAATTATTAAAAAGTATGTGTTTTAGATTTATGCATTGAGTGTTGAAAATCTGGTATAAAACCTTTTTTTTTACAAAAGAAAACCATAGAAAAGAAACCAGACCAACTGAATTTCAATTTTCTAGTCTGAAAATGCCAAAAAATAGACTGAAGCAAATAAAAATTATTTTAATGAGTTGCATTGATGTATAAGAAAAACTGCATTTGTTCTTTCTAATTTAATTTCTCTACCATATTAAAACATCTGCACAAAAGGTGTGAAATTTCTGAAATTACCCAAAATTTTTTGTAGTATTAACTTTTCAGAGCAATGTTTTGATTATTTGGAAACAGTTCACATTGGGTGTTTTGGAAATACAGGTTTCCAGATGTGTGGAGTTTGGCATTATTTAGACAATGCATCTGGAAAACACTAGCTTAGAGAAGGCAAAGCTGGTTCATTAAGGCCCTGGAAATTGTTATTTCCCAAGTGGTTTTGACAAAATTATTTCCCTTTTCTGAGTCTCAGTTTCTCCTTTTATTTAAATGAGGGCTTTGCACTATAGTGGGCCTAAAAATTCCTTGTTACTCCATAAACCACAATTTTGCACTGAAATTCCGTGGGCATTGCTTTGATTTGTTTGACATTTTTGAGAGAGTCTACTTCTGTTTGGAAAGTGACTTCTTAGGAACCATTTCTTACAAGCCAGTTGGGCTTTGGGCACCTGGGCAGATGAAAAAGAATCAGTGTGTGTGGCAGCTGCCCAGCCAGACCTCCACAGGACAGATCACCCCACCATGGAGAGGTTCTCACTGGAGACCCGCAACGTGACCCGATTTAACTTCACTGTGTATCGGGCAGATCAGACAGAGAAGGCTTTCATGGAGGGGAAGAGTTTGAACTTTGAACGTGAGACCTAAAGGTCAGATCTATTGAGCTGTAAGAAAGATGTGAGGAAGCCCTCGAAGGATTCATCATCCTGGCTTTTTTGAAGTTACCACTGATCACTATATTTGAGGATGTGTGAAGCTGCAAAAGTTTTAAAAAACAGATTAAACGCTTGAAGATTGAAAGCAAAAACAAAGATTGAAAGCAAAGGCTTGGATGAAGATTGAAAACAAAAGTAGAATGTATTTCTATTCTTCCCCACAAGAAATAATATGTTCTTTTCTGAAATTCGGACCTTCACATTATTAGCATTTTTTTCTTGTTGTTTTAAAGCTTATCTTTGATTCTATTCCTAGTATTCTTGAAATAGCCAAGGTAGAAAGTTCTTGAATCATTCCTCTTATTTTCACTAGAATCCTAGCATTTAGTAACAGCCTTTTTGACAGTGGTAGCCACTGAACCTAACAGAAAAATCTTTGAACTAATTTGATTATTTCTCATTATTGTTCAAGCAAATCGACTCTCAGTCTTTATACTCTCTGGTTTTTCTTCTCGTGTTACTGCTAATTATTACATTGCTGGCAGAATTACAGCCACTGGGCAAGATATGTTCAAGTTCTCTATGACTGACATCATTGAATCCCTGCTCGTCCTGAGCACAAAAATAACAGGAAATATGTGACCTATTCTTGTTATCAACCTGTGGAGAAGACACACAGACATAGTACTGTCAAATATGGGAAGTGGGGAGATACATACTGTTGTTTTCTTGAGAATATTATATATCGCTTCTTGGCCTTTTGGCTAAGATCAAGTGAAGAGTATTGCATAGATTTCACTCAGTGCTTCTTATGGAAACTCCTTGAGGTACTGTAACTTAGCAGGGATTGTCACAGCTATTTTATTAATGAAGTCTTTCAAACCAGATCAGTGAGGCTGCCCGGCTGGGGTTCCTCAAAAGGAAGTCAGCCCCAGACCATCTGTCTATTTACTCAGTGCCAAATTAGCGATACTGGAAAGATTATAAGCAGGTTGACGTATCTCGACACAAAGATGTAAGGTTATCCTTTTGCGAGAATGTGTAAATAAGTTACTAAATGTATAGCAACAAATATTTTGGAAGGCAGCTGTACTCACCCCTCTACCACCAACGCAGGCACAAGTATCCCACATCTGTCAACAACTTACACATCTGTCCCCTCTGGAAACTAATCATAACCTTTTCCCGGCAATCTGATTATAAAGCTCCAATTTTATTTGTGAAGTAAAAGAAATAACATTTTATAAAACCTGAAAATGGGCACTCATTCCCTGGGAAAATGCAGCTAACAATAACACAAGCATAGTTAATCTCTATGACCTCTGTGGACACGGGAAGGGTCAATGCCCTTGGGTTTTCGTCTCTGCTGTTTGTCTAACCAGCATTGAAAGACTTCAATGCCAGGTTAAAAAAAAATGCTTCATTGAATTTTGCTATTTATTCCCATGAAAAACAATTTTCTTGGATTTCCCAGAGGAGATTTTGCTTGAGCTGTATTTCAAGTCCCCAGGTATGTTTTGGTGAAGGATAAGCGATATAGAACCCAATTGCTTTGTCCTACATATATCACAGTGGCAGTAAGATCTATGCATGAATGTTCATAGTAGCCTGGGGATGACTGTGTATGGGGTTTTCAGATGGTTTCTTAGAAGGAAAGACATAAATATTCGCTCCATTGTAAATAGTAATTTAGACGAGAGAACAAGAGTCTGAAGTGATCCACACAGAAATACATCGAAAACCACTTGTGGCTCCTTCTGTCTTTCTGTCTACATAAAATAAACTACGATGTAAAGTAACAGGGTTCCAAAGATCTGCAGTCCTTAGCCTATCTAAGTCTTGTTTTTCTCACTTAAAAGTGGATCTATTCATGCCTACTTTGGAGTGAAGTTCAGATTAAAGATAATGCATTTAATAACTAAAAAGAATGAAACCATTTATCACCAAGATTTTGCCCACCAGTGAATTCATGGGAGCCATAATCTGAACACTTAGGTCCATCTGGTCAGCTCTGTCCTTCCGGAGTTAATATGCATGGGTGCGTACAGAGATGCATGTGCCTGGCATTAACAAGTCTCTTGCACAGAAACACATTCTGGCGGCCCAGCCTATTGACACATGTGTTTTGTTTAATTTCAGGGACGAGATCATTAATATCAAAGAAAGAAACTCTGGGGAAATAGAGCGTATTGAGTTTTAATGTTCATCTGTTTGCTTGTGAAGCGACAAACAAAGCTTAGCTCCTTTCCAAGACTAGCAAGGGCTGCAGCATTAGCAGCGTTCAGCACCTCAAACCACATACACAGCGGGCTGCAGTTTAGGGGTGTGGCCCAGTGGGCTGCAGTTTAGGGGTGTGGCCCAGTGGGCAGCACGTAACTCTGGGCTGCTGGCAGCAGATGTGCTAAGGAGAAATCCAGAGCCGGATTTCTCTTGAAATCTATTTCCCATTACCCAAGCTCTCCCTGGGTCTTGTTTTGGTTATCGTCAGCAGTCAGATGTGTTTACTGTGGTGCTGCTGGCTCGCGGGCTCCACAGATCTCTTGGATCCCGTTTGGATTCTCTTTGGCCTCTGGAAATACTATCATTGCACATATTTTGCAGGATGGTTCCCAAACTCTTGTAATTGGAGAATGAATAGTAAAAGTTGTTTTCTCTTTTCTTTCTTGAGAAGGCAGCTGGAGTGGCTTAAGTTTATGCTGCAAAATAGAATTTCATCGCCCCCGTCATGGTTGATTGATGAAGGAAAAAGCGGTGATATTACCCTGCGTATCACATATCACTGCTTCCTTGAGCGCACTCCTTTAGTGTACGTGCAGCCTTCCTTCAGATGGACGGGACAGCTGGAAAACCACTGAAGAACACGTGCAAAGGGGCACAGATGATGTGGCAGCTTCCGTGATGCAGAGAAGTCTGACACCTGTCTGGCTTTAGAGCTAGATACTGACAGCAGTCAGCGTGTGTGTGTGTGTGTGTGTGCGCGCACTTGTGTGCACATATGCACACAGGCATGCATATGTGTTGTTCCAGTTACTCACACAAGCCAATTAAAACAGACTAAGATAGCCGGGCGTGGTGGCTCACGCTTGTAATCCCAGCACTCGGGAGGCAGAGACAGGAGGATTGCTGAGTTCGAGGCTTGCCTGGGCTACGTAGTGAGCTCAGGGCCAGCCTGAACCACAAAGCGAGACCCTGTCTCAAAAAAAAAAAAAAAAAACAGACTAAGATACTCCCCAAAGCAGCAGAGTAATAGGGAATGTCACTTGTGATGTACGTCGTGGATCGTGTCTCCCTCCAGAAGACAGGAGCTGCTGTGTAGTGACTGATAATTGCAACTGGGGATTGAGAGGCAAAATAGCAAACTAAGGACAGAGACCCACCATTTCTCCCAAGCGTTCATCCGTCACAGCTGAACGCTAAAGAAAAATGATCAGCCAGGAAGTATAAGGAAAACACCTCTTCCCGCCAGCACACACTCAAGTAGACAAACATCACCCTGATGGCAACTCCCAGGTCCTTACTTCAGCAACCTCACTGGCTGCAGCCCTGTCCTTAGGGCAGGAGTTCAGGCCAGGGAAGTGTGGCCTGCCATGGTCATGCCCAAGGTGTTCTTCAAAGGCACTAATTGACCCTCAGCACAGTCAGATAAAACCCAAAAGATCGACATAGTGAAGGCCCTCTCTGCCTTCCGTAGGATCGGTCCAGGGGATTGCAGTCATACACACTAAACCAGGTCCTGCCAACACCCATTTAGAAAAGGCTCAACCCACTGTCTTGTAAAGAACAGTTCAAGGCTGGTCAATAACGTACACCTAAAATGCACCAATAAACTCAATAAAGGGCAAAAAAAAAATTAGACAAAATAAGTTGAAGTGAACCCCTAGGCCAGTGCTGTTGCCACTGAGGAGTACCCTGTAATTAGCTAAGACGAAAGGTTCTGGGATAGGAAGATAGGAGCACTGTTCTTCAGTGTATGAAGAGATCCAAAGGAGTTCGGGTCATGCTCGCTATATACTGACACCATCTTTTCTTTTATATTTACTTCCTAAAACCAGTTGTACTACTGATGCTCTTCATTCTTACAATTTACAGGACCTACATAAAGGTAGCAAGCTGCAAAGCTTCCTAAGGGTTATCTGGGCCAGCTCCTTCCTCTACAGGGCAAGTAGTAGATTCAGAGATGGTTCGTGGCTTGTCAAAGGTGAAGACCAAAGCTGCCCCAGGCTCACGGGGCTGGCCTGCATCCATTCATGCACCTGCCCGATATAATCCTCCTCTTGGCTCACTGGCTGCTCATGTCTCCGGCTCATCAACATCAGCTGCAGCCAGTGGAAGTGGAAGATCTTTTACCAGACTGTCACCTGCACTTTCCAGGGGCTTTGCACTGGCCAGTTGCACTTAGATCGTGCAGAGCTCTGCCCTGTGCTCTTCAGAGGTAGAAACCTCCCTGTCTTTGGCGGCCCTTCCCAGGGAGCCCCTGGCTTACTGAGTGTGAAAACTTGTAGACTTTCTCACATAGTCAGGTGTGTTGGCCTCCTGTCCACCTTTCTCTCAGAAGATGTGAAATTTACTTGGATAAAAATGAGAATGCTGGGCGTGGTGGCTCACGCCTGTAATTCCAGCACTCGGGAGGCAGAGACAGGAGGATTGCTCAGTTCCAGGCTTGCCTGGGCTACACAGTGAGCTCAGGGCCAGCCTGAACTACAAAGCGAGACCCTGTTTCAAAAAAGAGAAAATGCCATCAATGATGACAAAATACAAGACAATCTGACTTCATGGAGACCTGAAAGCAGTATTCGTTCAGTCCTTTAGCTTAAATGTAACCCTTGCTAATCCTGTCTTCTCATCCCCAGATGTCTTTTCACAAGTCAGCACAAGCATTGTATTCATCAGTCCTCCCCAAATTTCCCATCTTTAAACTATAAAATCTTACTTTAAATCAACTATTTATTGTCTATATTTTTCTCGCCAGAAGTATGCTAGGGAGCATACTTCTCCTCCTCCAGGGAGGATACACGTCCAGAAGACATATCCT
>PVIC010019296.1:0-29984 GCA_004025085.1 Thryonomys swinderianus | reverse complement strand
CCGCGCCCCTCGACTTCGCGACCCCGCTGCTTTGTCCGGCTGGCTCCGGCAGGGCGGGGGAGCCGCGGTAGCTCCCGGTTGCCTCTGAGGCGGCTGCGGGGCCCGTTGCACAGCAGCCCTCACCGGCAACCGAGCAAAGCCGCGTCTGTGGCCCTTGGCGGGCCTCGCCCTTCGCGGCCGCTCGAGGCGAGCCTGGCCGGAAAGGGGCCTCGCTGGGCCGGGGATCCGCCAGACGGGAGGGCTGGACTCCGGGCACGTCCGTGAGGAGGAAGAGGACACCGGCGCGGGACGGAGGCGCGGGCGAGGGCGTCGCCGCTCCGCGGACTCGGACCCGGGCAGACCGAAGCTCCGGCCCAGACCGTCGCTGAGGACCGCGCTCCTGGTTCGGGAAGCTCCCGGCGAGGTCAGGCGCTATTGCGGAAGGAGAAGAAACCCCTTCGGGGAGAACGAGCATTGCGTTTTGAGCCGGAGTCAGCGCGGGGCGGGCGCCGGACACCGGGGCTGCGGCGCGGCCTCTTCCCGGAGACGCTTCCCGTGGGGGCCCGAGCGCGCTGAGCGTCTCCCCAGCGGCCCGGGAACCGCGAGGCCGGGGGCGGGCTCGGGTCCCTGCAGGGCATCTTCCCGGACCGAGAGGAGGGTGCGGGAGGGGAATCGCCTCTGTGGGCAGCGTCGAGCCCGGCGCCGAGGGCCCGCGGGTCCAGCTGGGCAGCCGGGCGGGGCGCGCGGAGGGCGCCGAGAGGGCGCCGCGTGGGCGGGTCTTCTCCTCTGGGCCGCGGCACAGCGGAGCGCGGAGAGCGCGGACCCGGCGGCGAGGACGCGGACCTCGCCCCTCCCGGGCCCGGGGAAGGGCCAGCGGGCCGCACGGAGCGCACCGCGGGGCTGGGGGCACAGGTGGCGCCGGGCACAGGTGGCGCCGGGCACGATGCCCAGCGGGAGTTCGCCGGCCGTGAAAGCGCCGCAAGGCTGACCCGAGTGCGGACGCCTCAGGGGCCGTCGCGCAGCCAGTGCCTGGAAGGAGGTTCGGGGGCAGAGGCTGCCCCGCGGGAGCCACCCGAGCCGAGAGCACCGATGCCACCGACGTCACGGGGAGGTGATAAAACACGCGCCGGAGCAGAAGCTGCCGCCGAAGTTTAACAAGCGCGCAGCAGCCGCTGGGACGCGGGAGAAGCGCGCGGGGCGGCGGCGGCGTCCGGGGGACTCGGAGGCCCGGCTCGGGCGTGAGCTGCCCGTGGCCTCCGCGACCGCTCACCGCGCAGACCCGGCAGGGCCAGTCCCGGGAGGTGCGGTCTGGGATGGCAGCGGAGCCGCCGTCCACGCCGGGCCGCAGCCTGGGCCGCACTGGACACGGCTCGCGCCCTGTGCCCAAGGGGAAGCGGGATGTTTGAAGTTGGTCAGTCTCAGAAATAGAAGCCAGATATTCATTGAAAGTTGGAAAACATAGAATGAAATCTTTAAAAAAAATTTTTATCTTTATTGGTGCATTGTATATGCAGGCACATCGGGAAGCTGGAGCCTCTGCCCTGCTTTATACAGCGGCGCGCGCGGCTTCTGCTCTGTAGCTGCTACGCGCTTCGATGTCTCTGTGGGCCTTGCGTGTGTAATGAGTAAGTTCTTTGTAAAAACTTACACGAGTGCTCTAAGCATTACCTGAAGATTACATGCATCCTGGGGAGTTTGTGCCTATACATGACTCATGTAAATTCTTTCCTGTACCCAAAGGAAGGGTAGGTCAAATATTTTTATTGGTGGTTTCACTTCAATTGTTTAGTTATTTGTTTGTTATTCTTGGTACCAGGAATCAAACTCAGGACCTCGCACTTATTAGGTAGGTGTTACACCACTGAGCTAAATTTCCGGTCCAGTTATTTTTTATAGGATAACAAATCCAGGAAAAGGACACCTTCTCTCATTCTGGAGGCATTAAAACAATGGCCCAACACTGTTCAATTATATGTAAGGTAGAAAGTGAATGCTTTATTTCTTAAAATCTTATTTGAAAGATTTAATATAATCTGATTAAAGTGATTGAGTTTCTAGAGGGGAAAATACTACATTCAGATTGTTCTGAAAGGAAAAGGGAGAAATCTGTGCTGTGGAATTGAGACTCAGTCTTAAAACGACGAAAGTCAATCTTTTCCTTCTTTTCTGGGCCTAAGTAAGTTGTTTATTTGTTCTCAATTACTGATTCCATTTTCATCTTCAATCCCCTACATCTCAGGTGAAAACATCGAAGCACTCTCCCACAGAGAAGAAGGGATATTACTCTACTCAGAAGTGGTGTTTGTGTAAGATACTGAAATTTTAGAGTGCCATGTTGTAGAAATGAAATTCCAGAAACAACTATATTTTCTCTGTTGGTGGCTTAGAATTTAATACAGTTGCCTATTTGTCATATACACACACACATATACATATATATAGATACACATATATACACAAATATATTATACATAAAATTATATATAATTGTCATCAGCTTACATTCATTTAATTGTATTGCTATAATCAAATTAAGTATGCAAAGCTGAAATGTATTCTTCTCCGATTTAAAAAAGAAATACCTAGTGATGGGAAATATAATGTAGTTTTCAGCAATAAGATAAAGACATTTCTCAGGAAGGTAAAATATTTTGTTGAACAACGATCAAATAACACCCAGAATTTACTTAGTGAACAAATGGAAATCAGTATAGAAGCTATGAAAATGTCACAATATGACTTGGCTGAATTCTTATTTCTTTTCTCTTTTATTCAGTGGAATAATTTAAATTTGAATACATAATTAAATTATTTTTTCTTTCAAAGTACTATATTGATACCTTTTTGCTTTTGTATTTCTTTCACACAAAAAGTGAAGCATTAAACATACTCAAATTTATATAAAGTATGATCTTTGTGCAACTGTGGATAAAATATAAAATCTTAATTGAAAATTAGCATTATAGCTCTAGGCATACCATTCCCTAACATGAAAACAATGTTATCAGCTTTAATAACCATATACCCTTGATTTTTCATAGCAGTCCCAGTTTTAGATACCTTGTCTTTTATTCTTCCACAAATGCAAGTGATTTTATTACATCCACGTGACCAGAATTTTGAATAGGAAAACAGTGGAAAAATTGCAGTGGAAATTTAACACCATGAACACTGGACAATATTATTAGATACTCTTCACTTTGAACACTAAGATGAAAGAGTTCAAATGAGCTCATCTGAAATGTAAGTATAATGTAAAGCATTTGACGCAAAAATAGTGAAGTTTTTATTCATAAGTACTGTACTCTCATGTCATTTGAATTAGCAAATCCTTTTTTTTTTTTTTTTGAGACAGGGTCTTGCTCTGTAGTTCAGGCTGTTCCTGAGCTCACTATGTAACCCAGGCAAGGCTTGAACTCAGCAATCCTCCTGACTCTGCCTCCTGAGTGCTGGCATTGCAGGCATGAGCCACCATGCCTGGCATTGTGGTATGTGGTACTGATTCCTGGGATTACAGGCTTGAGTCACCATACCCAGCATTGCTGTATGTGATTACCAAGGTTCGAACTCAGGACCTTGCACTTGCCAGCCAGATGATAGAACCACTAAGCTAAATTCTTGGCCTCGAATTGGCATCTTTTTAATTGTGCTAATTTCTTTAGTAGCCACACCTGCTGTGACATCGACTTTACATATGTGATTTCCTGGAGTACATTTTAAGTTTTTAAAAACTTTCTGCTTTAACTTTCAGCCCTGATTCTCACTATAAATATGATGAAAAACAATTAGCAGTACCCATGTCACAACCTGAATGTTGGGATGTTTTGAAATTCACTCCATCAAAAATTAAATGAGTTGGACTGGAGATTTAGCTCAGTGGTTCTGGCACCTACCTCACAAGTGTAAGGTCCTGAGTTCGATCCCAGTAACCACATACAACGCTGGGCATGGTGATTCATGCCCACCAGAAAATCAATACCACATACCACAGTGCCGGGCGTGGTGGCTCACGCCTGTCATCCCAGCACTCGGGAGGCAGAGGCAGGAGGATTGCTGAGTTCGCGGCGGCTTGCCTGGGCACCATAGTGAGCTCGGGGCCAGCCTGAACTACAAAGCGAGACCCTGTCTCAAAAAAAAAAATTAAATGAGTTCTAGAATGTAGGATAGATTTTGTGAAATAGGAAATACTCAGAGGGAACGTGGTAGGGAAAGTAATGAGGGGAAAGAATAAAGATGATTTGAAAAGAAAAAGGAAGCCCATGGATATAGTGGGTGGGGGCTTGTGGAGAGGGTTAAGATATGGGTAAACATGAGAATTAACTCATATCATACACTGGTACAAATTCTCCAGTGTTGAGTATGATTGTGAGCTGTCTGTAAAATGTATCAATGAAGAAGTCAATTAAGAAAAAGAATCCCTAACTCTAATGGTTTTCATGATTACCCAATTAAGCAGCTGTCCTCAGTTTTGCTTATGTGACTTTTCCGTTTTATTGTTTAGAATTACTTCCATTTCTAGATGAGCAAATCACCTCTTCACATTTGAACCTGTAGACTCGCCTAATTTATATATTACTTCTATTACACAATATTTTATAAGAAGCTGCTATTGTAAATAAAACATATTCAATAAGAAAAAAATTAGTTCACCAATTTTAATCTCAGTCTCCTGAAAAGTTCTAGGAGATGGGTAAAATTTAGACCAGTTTCCGACCGTAATGTAACAAATAAATGCCCTTTGTGACAGCCAGTGGAGCGCTTTCCACCCGTTAGAGCTGTTTCTATCCGCGTTGTGCTCTTCTGAGCTCCGGGCAGACGCCCCAGCAGGCTGCTCGCCCGGCGTCCGGGGACTTCTCTACCCTCGCCCCAAACTGCGCCCCCCTCTTCCCACAGGCCGCTTCCAAGTTACCGGTGTCACCTCATCAGATACAGTCACGGCATTGACGTATCGCGTGTCCGGATCCGACACGACGTCTGCGGTGTGATCGAGGAAAGGTCCGCGGCTCCCAGCTTTGAAGAGCTGTCCGAAGGGAGCCGGCCGCGCGGCCCGCCCACACCCGGGAAGGCCCACCCGGTCCACGCGCTCCGGCTCCCGCCGAGAGCAGAAGCTCGGCGGCACCGTGGGGTCCCCTCTGCGCTTCCCCCCGCACTCGCCTTCTCTTACTCAGGTTACCATCTCTTCTTATTGATATTTTGTTATGACTTATCCCATAAATTATTACTGCACTCGCTAAGACTGTGATGTTTAACGACTATTTATAGTGACATCTGGCACTGAGCAGCATCTCGTTTTCCTAACTTTCATAGCGTTCTCTCTGTGCAAGCTGAAATGTTTTGTTGTTTCACTGCTGTAAGGCTTTATATAATGTGGACATGTAATAATTATTTGTTTTCTCCCTTTTCTACTTTTAAGTATTCGGATACTTAGTATTTTTCTTCTTACTATTAACACTGTTTTCTCATGGGCAGCTGCGGGAGTCACTGTGGAGTTTGCACAGAAGAGCAGGATTTTGTTCGTCCTAACTCACGTGCATGTATTGCAGCTTTGCTCTGTCAAAGCGCCGTGAGACCGACGAGCACCTTCCACCTGCTAACCCTCCTGCAGTCTTCTCGTGGCCCGCGCGTCCCTAAGAGCCGCTCACTGATTTTTAGGTTATTTCTTGTTGCATGTGATGAGTATAGTAAAAAATACTTCTTAATTTTTTACTGACAATCTGGATTTGTAAGTTTAATGTGTTGATATCTTTGGGGCTCAGCCAATTGTGAAGTCTCATTCTATCCTATATATTTTTCTGAATATTGTTAATTTTTTTTTTTACACTCATGTCTGATCTTTCTATATTTGCTTTTTAAATGGAAGGTAGAGGTACAATTTCTGTTTGTTTTCCATTTGAAAACTGATTGCTCCGGTACCATTAGTGAAGACAGTACATCATTACTCATAGAACTGCAGTGATCTCGGGTCAGTACACCGCATTTCAAGGACATCCAGGCCGTCTCCGCTCACTCCCTGGCACTTCCTCTTCCTGTTCTCTCTGTTCTCCAAGAGTGAGTCTCGGGCTAGTCCGTGTCTGGGGAGATGACTAACAGCACAGGAGCGGTGCTAACGGGCCTGCTGAGGCTGTGCAGAAGTCTTCACAGCAGAGACAGGGCTAGAAGAGGCTGTAATTAGTTGTAAGTGGAGATCTTCTCAGAGGCGATCAAAGTCTATTTTAATATCACGGGCCAAAGATGGTCCTTTTGGGGACTGTTTTAATAAATATCAACAGCCGGAGCTCTATAATTTCACTGTAGCTTCCATCTGTGACAGAACAATAAAGATGACTGATCTGTTCTAACTTCTCTTGCTCAAGGAATCCTCAGACAGCTTCATCTTATTGACTTGACCTTGGTTTATGGGAAAGTTTTTCGTCTCGATTTCAGTACTTTGAATAAAATCTGTTTTCCTACTTTTATCAAACATCTGGCTTTCATTTTCTTTGAATAGTTGCACACATACTCCACTTGATTGTATTTTGCTGAAATAGATGTTTCCAAAAATGTGTATGACAGCCAGTCTTCTGGTTCCTTTCAAATCAACAAGTTAAAGTTTCGGTGAACTCCGTAATCCTCCTGTCTCTGCCTCCCAAGGGCTGGGATGACAGGCGTGAGCCACCACGCCTGGCACTGTAAATTTTGGTGAATCTCGTTTTTCAGAGTGAGGGGAAAAACATATGTAAATCTATGTAAATTGGAAGCCAGAGGGCATGTAAGACGTGCGGGAGAATCTTGCTGTCCCTTTGCCTATGCTGACTTAATTAAATGGGACATTCTTGCGTATCATGGCTGTTATCTAATTCTCAAATGCTCTATTCTCCTTCTTTTTTCTTCTCCTGAAATCTTAGATAACCAAAGAAACAACATTTTATTAAAGGAAAGCAATAATTACCACAGGGCCAGCAGGAAGCCGATCACGTCCAGAGAGGTCGTGGGCCGCAACCCGCGGGTGCTGCGCCCCCTTGTGGCGCATGACGAACTCGACCCAGAAGACGGCCCGGTCCAGGGGCTTCACGGGCTGCTTGTGGTGAATTCTTCACAACAGCGTGGCGTTCTTTTTACAAAGACGTTAAAGTATATTAATTTTTTTTGAGACAGGGTCTCGCTTTGTAGTTCAGGCTGGCCCTGAGCTCACCATGTAGCCCAGGCAGGCCTGGAACTCAGCAATCCTCCTGTCTCTGCCTCCCGAGTGCTGGGATGACAGGCATGAGCCACCACACTCAGAATTTATTTTACTACATTTTTTACTTTCTATGTGCATCGCATATTTGTGTACCTTGCATGTATAAATAGTATTTGTTTTAACAGTAGCACTGAGTCTCATGCTGAGTGTAATGATAATGGTGGTGGAAGACGCTACACTCTGAACATCCATGTCTCCCTGATTCAGTGTT
This sequence comes from Thryonomys swinderianus, assembly GCA_004025085.1. NCBI lineage: Eukaryota > Metazoa > Chordata > Mammalia > Rodentia > Thryonomyidae > Thryonomys > Thryonomys swinderianus. Next base: position 22,575 of record PVIC010019296.1, on the reverse strand, counting down.
TTCTCTTGTTTACTTTCATTTGTTTGACCTTCACTAATTCATGCTGTTTGCTGGGTTTTTCAAAAGTTTGCACTATAGCCTCAGCTAAATTTATCACTAAAAGCACTGAACAATATTTGTTGCAACAGTCTGTTTGTCAACACTGGTTTTCTTCCAGGGTTGAGCTGGCACCATTGCTAAGTTCAGGTGGAAACTCACGGCTTCCTACATGGCGCTCACATGTGAGTTTATGCATCCTCTCATCAAGGGCTTTACATGACTGTCTTCGGTGTTTTCACCAAATCTGTGCTTGGCATTGTTTCGAACGCTGGCGTAACAGCTGCCTCTCAGGCTCCCGCCCGGGAAAAGGCCGCACGTCGCTCCCTAGACCACGAAGGCCCGACGCAGCCGGACAGCGGCTCACAGTGACACAGACGCCGCTGGCTCCGCGTGGCTTATCAAAGCTGTTGACTCGCGTGACCTCGATTTAGATGGATTTCAGTACATTGTAATAAAATGAAAAATGCATATTATGAGCCAAAAAATACAGTGTTCCCTGGATAAAGGTTACTGAACCCATAAAAGTACACGTAATCACTTTGCTATCTCAGAACAACAGAGTCTCGTCACGGACAGTGACTGTGAAGAGCCGAGGGCGCAGGGACCGGAAGGCGGAGACGCCAGCCAACGGCCGTCTGAACAGAGAGGAAAGCAGACGGGAAGGAAGAGAAAGGAGGTGAAAGAAACCAGCTGAAAGGAAAAAGCCACGTGTGTGCACGTTTTTCTATGTCTGATATGAAGTCTGCCCAAGGCCCCACGGAGAGATACTGACATTACACAACATTTGTTATCATTTCTTGATAAAGATAATCCGTTTTCTTCTCTTCGAAGATAAAGAGTAACTCATAGTAGAACAAGGGTGCCATTTCCCCATGGGACTTAGACCCTCTGTTTTAAGGAAAAGTACGGGTAGTACAGGAGTTTTGTTAATTTATACGCGAGTGAGAGGCACTGTAAAACTTCTCTGCTAAAGTCTGTACACTTGAAATAAAGATTCTTTCTAACTAAATAAAATGTGACTGTGTGAAATGAAACGCCGGTTGTTATTTTCATGTTTTATTCCCTTGGCTGGGAAATAAATGCAACACAGTTAGGTTATATCTTTGAGTTTTTCAGTAATACATGCTTTTTCGTTCCCTATTGCATTATCACTCACCTTCCTGACTGCTATTTGTTCTGTAGCATGGGCCACGTGGTGTCCGGTTTTCTGCCATCAAATCTCTAAACGACCTTTTAGATGAAGAGAACGCCTTATTCTATGAGCTGAATTACAAATCAAACATAGTACATTCTAAAGCCTTTCAGAAATCACTTCACTGAATGTGCTTCATACAACAAATTCATAAGTGAGAGCAAAAGTGGAGATCAGTGTGGAGATGAGGATTAGAGGTCCCATTTGACCCTGTTACTCCCCTGCTGGGGACATACACAGGAGAAGCGAAAGATCCTACCGCAGCACTATGTGTGCACCCATGTTTATAGCAGCTCAGTCTGTGATAGCTCAGTCTTGGAAAAAACCCATCTGCCCATCAACTGGAGACTGGATAGAGAAGATGTGGTTTTTCTATAAAATGGAGTATTACTCTGACATAAAGAACAATAAGTTTAGCTGGGCATGGTGGTTCAAGCCTATAAGCTCACCACTCGGGAGGCAGAGGCAGGAGGATTGCTGAGTTCCAGGCTTGCCTGGGCTACATAGCGAGCTTAGGGCCAACCTGAACTACAAAGCGAGACCCTGTCTCAAAAAAAAAAAAGAGAGAAGGGAAAGAAAAAATGTGATGGTAAAAAAGGAAGCAAAGTTTATATATGAGGAGAAGGGGAGTTGTAGGGTAGGCACGGAAATGGGAAAAAATGAGAATTGTCATGTCATATACTGGCACAAATTCTCAATGTCCAGTGTGATCTTGATTTGTATATAAAATGTACCAATAAAATCAATAATAAATATGACACAGAGGAGTAAATACCATATCATTTCTGTTGTGTGAGAAACTAAAGGTTTCAGAGCAACTTTTCCAGGTATAAACTTGTGCATTCTTTCTGTTTTCTATACTTCTGAAAATACACATCTACCTGTGCTCTGGTGTGCGAGTGTCAGGCATACACACACACGCGTGTTTAGCTGTGTTGCTTCTGTCCATGTTCTCACTGGAGCGATGGTCTATGACCCGGTGACGCTGAGCTCGTTTCCCGCTTAACGCAAAAGGCCGCGGAGTGTCTGGGCCTCCGACGCCGCGATGCCCGGAGCCCTGCCGCGAAAGACACCCACTGCCACAGTGTCTGGGAGGAGACGGGAAAAAGTAACTAACAACCCCTCTTTGGGCCGACATTAGCGGTATTTCCTCAGCCTCTCCACCGTCCATTTCACGTCCTGCACAAGACATTCAGGTTTTCGTCATGGACACGAAAGGGACAGGACACGAGGGGCAGAGGGTAGAGGCTGGCTCGGGGCGCCGAGGGCCGCACCGGGGCCGGCGAAGCCCGAGGCGTCAGCCCTCCGTGTGGCAGAGGCAGCGGGCACCCAGCACCCAGGGTCAGCCCTGAGCCCGCGAGGCCAGGCCGGCCCGAGTTTCCGTGAACCCACTCCCTAAGGTCTCTCTCATGAAATGCAAGGTGGCCAGGGCTCGAGGCCACAGGGAAAGACGGAAGTCACCGAGGGGTGAGGCGACGTGCGTGTAACCGGGGAGTGATGCAGTCTCCGTGCCCTGGCCGTGGCAACAAGAGTAAAGGGTAACTCAGCAGCGGCACGTGGCTTTCTTCAGCTCTCTTTTCGTCCCAAGGTGGGTTAACCGATTCCAAAAGAATTTTGTTCTGCTTCAACTTCATATTCAAGCTAAAAGCTGGGCGTCTTCTTTTTCCGCGCCTTCAACAAAATCAACCCCTCTCACCTGTAACATTGTCTTATTTCTGCACTTTACTGCACTGACCCTACTTGCAGTTCTGGAGGTTTCTGACTCTGCTTTACGTAGCCGTTCAGTGCCTGAACGCTCTGTTCAAGGCGTTTTCTTATCTCCCAGTTTATCAAATGGTGCAGATGATGCTATTTAAGATCTCTTCAAAGTAAATAAAAACACAAGGTCATTCAATGCTTCTTATATATAAATCAACCACGGAGACTTGTTATTGTTCTAGTCCTAGTTTTAGTAGCCTTCTCCTGGAGACGGCGCTTGGTGAGCATCGCAGTCGGGGCGCCCTCAGCAGCCGCGCGGGGCCCTCTCCAGCTGTGCTGCGCTTGGAGCCGTCGCTCGCAGAGCCCGGACTCTCCTCAAAAGCAGCGCTCCTCTTACCTCCTGTGCCGGCGACGTGAGCGCGGCCCCTGGCTCTTCCCGCACTTTCCTCTCATGCTTCCGCTCTGCTCAGAAACAACTTTTCATCTCCTGTTCTATCTTTGCTTTGCTTTTTCTCAAGGTCCTATTTTCCACCGTCCTTTTTGTTAAATGTCCTCAACCAGTGACCCTGAGGGTGGTACAGGGTCATAAACCACGTGAGCGACCCGCTCAGGTACTTATCTGTGCCATGAGGAGGTGTATGGTTTAAGGGTAACAAAGAAAAAGCTTTGAATTATTTTCCAGAACCAGGGTGGGAGCAGCGTTCTGTGTCTTAAAGACGACTCTCCAGGGCTCGGGAGACCCTGCAGCTAGAGGCAGCCTGCCTGCCTGGGCCGCCACGTGACTGCTCTCTCCTTTGCTGTACACTGTGCTCCGAAAAGCTTCTGTACATAGATAAAACAAGGTGATTAACATTAATTTAATCACAATGGTTTTAATAATGAATTTATGTTGCTATTTGAGTGTGATTAATCATTCATGTTAATAGTCAAGAAATTCCTTTATATAGCGCCTATGTTGGAATATATTATTCCCTATTTCCTGCGTCGTAGTACTCGGTCTGGCTCAAGCAAGACGCTCTGAGTACAGACGAGGACTCCAGAGTGCTGCGGGTGAAGCGCTCCGTGTGCCTTGGCGGGCGACGGTGGTGCTCCGGAAAGTGTGCTCAGAGCTCTAATGCGAGCACAGGTGGAAAGGGCTCCGTCAGTGCGGGTGATATTCGAAGCCTTTTATTCAGAACGATGCTAGCACACGTAAGCTGAAATGAAGTAGTATTTTCATCTTTCTGTGGATACGAAAAGAAAATAAGTACTTATGGAGGGTAAGAGCCATGGTCGAACGTGCCGCTCTGGGCCGGGTCTTCACCTTTCTAAGGTGAGGGCCAGAGTGCCGGGGAACTGCACGGGAGAGCTCCGGCCCCGCGCACTTGCACGACCGCTCGGAAGCCCGCACGGGCCGGGCCAGCGCCGTGCCGCGCCCGGGGGCCTGGGCCTGGGCCTGGGCCCGGGCCTGGGCCTGGCAGCGCGGCCCGCCGGCGTCACGAAGCAGCAGCGGGGACCTTCACCTGCGAAGCGCCACTTTCCTTTTCCTGGAACCGCTCGGAGCTTCGGCGCCGCGCGAGGGGAGGTCTCGAGCCCGGGAAGCCCGGCCCCGGCTCCGCGCCTGTCTCCGCTGCCTTCCGAAGCCGCCCTCGCTCCAGCGAGCGGCGCCGCCGGCTCTGGATCCGCAGGCCGGGACCCAGCCGAGAAGCCGTCCCGGCCGAGCTCTTCCCCGCGGGCCGCCGAGCAGCCGCGATGGGAGCCGCGCGGGGCCCCGCCAGGGCCGGCTCCGGCCTCGGTGCCGACCCCGCCGCGGGCTGGAGCCGCTGCTGCCCCGCTCCCGCGGGCTCCTGGTGCCGCGGCGCCGCCGGCGGGCGCCCTCCGAGAAGCCGGCGCGGGCGCCCCGGACGCGGCAGCGAGGAGGGCGCGGACGGGAGGCGAGGACGGCGGGGCCTCCGGGCGCACAGGGGCGCGCACGGCCCGGACACCGCCCCGGGCTCCTCGCCGGGGCCTCCGGCGGCCCCTCGCGAGGACGGCGCGGACACTGCGCCCAGCGCCCAGGCCCAGCCTCTGTTTCCCTCACTGATGCAAAAGTCAAAACTTTTCACGCAAAGCTCAAATCCTGTGGAACAGCCTCTCTCAGAGACGGACTCTGTGAATGGTTGTGAGCCATGTTCATAGACGAAAGGAAAACAATTAAATTGAGTTCTTTCACATATTCAGATGCAAGTGAAACCTGCTTTAACTCTTCAAAAACTTATTGTATATTTATTATCTTTTCCTTCATTGTGGGTATATCTGACTCCTTCATAGACTGTTTTTTTTAATTTTAGGCATCGCCGGTTACCAGAAGGATCACTTCACAGTGGCCCAGAGTGAGAAGTCACAGGCCGTTTACAGAAAGGAAATGTACAGAGACTTAAAGTGCAAAAGTTAAAACTTAAAAAGGAAGAGTCAAGCTGGATTGTATTGAAATAACGTAACTGGTTTAACCCGACAACCTAGACGATTTATAGTGAGCAAAACGTGCTTCCGCAGCTGATTTTGCGGCGTCACCGGCCAGGCGCCCTCTGCCGCTGGGACGCAGGGTCGTGAATCTAGCTCCGGCCCGGCCCAGGCCTAGGCCGCGTCCGCCCCTCACGGGCCCGAGAGCAGGAGCGAACTCGCTGCCCTGCGGGTGACCCGGCGCCGGCCTCCCCGTGAGCACCGCCTGCTGCTGGAAATTCCTATTAGCCATTTTGAAACTTGATGAAGTAATACATAAAACCTTTTAATACTGTAAGGGTGAGGTTTAGAGTGCCCACGTTTAAATCACGGCTTTGTCAGTAGTTGGTAGATAGGTTTTGGTCAGGTAACTGCGCCTATTTCTTAGTTTTCTTCTGTGTAAAAATGTGCATTTACTATGGTAGTTACTCAGGGGTGTAAGAACAGTAGAACCAGTAAACTCAGAACACTCCTCTAAGCGATTCAGAGTCTCATGGGTGCCAGGTGTGCTTTTCAACGGTGGCTGTTACCTCAGAGAATAAACAAGTCATTTGTAGACAAGTTGTAGCCTTGAAAGTAATACAGTCAGGCTCAAGAGCAAAGATGTGACAGTTCTCCATAAACAAGCAGAACACCGTGGCAAAAGTTTGTGTGTGCTCACACACACACACGCACAGGCACGCTTCACACACACCGAACAAGTGCGTTCACCAGTCTCTAAACTACTTATCTGCAGAAATACATTTGAAAACACAATATTTTTCAAGTTATTTGCGTACTGTCTTGTGTCATTCAGTTCTCGCTGGGTTTATTCTGCGGGGTTCTCTGTCTGGGAGGGTGCTGGGCTCCAAGCTCAGGTGGTTGTCAGAGCCACCGAGTAAATTCCCAGGGTCTCTTCGGGACTTTTTTCTTTGGAGACAGGGTCTCGCGTTGTAGTTCAGGCTGGCCCTGAGCTCACTGTGGTGCCCAGGCAAGCCGCCATGAGCCCAGCAATCCTCCTGTCTCTGCCTCCCGAGTGCTGGGATGACAGGCGTGAGCCACCACGTCTGGCATCTTCTGGATTTTTTTAAACAGAAAGGGATCTATAATTTTTAAATTTAAAATAAAGCAAGAATTCCATAATCTTCACTAGAAAAATGTGTTAATTCATTTTTAAAAGTGATCTTGAGCAAAATTTAGAGTAAATTTTAAGTCATGTTTATTTCCCTTCAGTAACGATGAGACACCACGTGATTCGGTTTCCGGCAGCAAAAACCAAACAAAACAATGTCATACAAGCCAGGTATAAGGTTCCCCTAAGATCCTCCAGCAAGTTAGTGAAACCCGAGAAAACAAACAAGCCTGTAATTTTGTGCTTGAAGATTTATCAGAGGCAAAAGATTTTCTAGGCCCAGAAGGCCAAAAAACACAATGTCAATAAAGAAGTGTGAATAATTTTCAGGCTGCACTGGTATATATTTTCTCCTGATAGTCAAATTACATGAAATATTATTTACAATATTAGAATATAGTTCAAAGGGTTCCCGTAAATACTAGAAAAGTTAGAACCATTCATTCTCTCTCAGTTTTATTTTTCCCACACTATTGTAGTTTTGACGCTTCCTATTCCTTGGATATGCTGAAAATAATCTCAGTAACTTTACTATATTTTCCAGGTAATTTGAAACTTAAAATTAATTCATGAAAATATTACAGGAAATAATTCCGAAAATCGCTTTCCTTCCTTACAAGGTAATCAGCTGTTTGGAAGGCATATCTCATTCATTAACTTCTGAAATTTTAAACTGAATGTAATAATTTGAGATAAAACACTAATAAAAGTTCCTTTGACGGGTGTGAAAAGCTTTTTTGTCTCTAGAGCGACCTAAGGAAACCCAAGTGATAAAAATGACAGCAGAAGTGGAAAAGAAGCATTTGGAAGCAGAGCTGGCCCCCCGCTCGGGAGCGGGTTGTTCCGTCCCTAGTTTCTTCCCCTGATCACAGTGTGGCTCTGCCCAAGGGGCATATCTCAGCCCGCCTGGGGAGCGGGCTAAAACCCACCAGTGGAATTCTCCCAGAAGTCATGGAAGAAGCTGTCTATCAAGAAAGGAAACACGTCCCATGATGCAGAAGAGGGTTTACACGAGGTCAAAAAAGAGCATGTTTATCTGTGCTTGATTAGATCGCATGCAGAATTTTTGAAGTAAGAAATTTTAACAGTAAGTGCAGGACTGGAGCAGCGCTGTGGTACTGAGTTTGCTGCCCTTAGATCCTTTTCCTCAAAGAAAAGTTGTCAAAGATCAGTAGCAAACACGAAAACAGGAAATGGACATAAATGTTCAAACGCGTCCATGAGGAGCACTCCGAGATTAAAGATATAAAGCAGCTGCTTATAGGTTGAAAAATTAACCCTTTACAAGCCCTGCAATGCTGAGGATTGCCGAAGGGCCTCCTGTGCTGACCAATACTATTTCCTCTTTCACACAGCTTCAGAGGGAAGCTTTGTTAGGTCGATTCTCTGTACTAATTTCCTCAAACTACTCAGGGTTGGAGAATCTGCTTCTTTTTTTCATTAACCTATAAATGTTATATAACAAGTGATATTAAAAGTGCCACAAAAATGGTCTTGAATTATTTTCTCAAAGAATAATAAGATACATTGCACAGAGAGGCCCATTATTATTCAATTTTGAATGGAAAGTAATGAAAGGCAGTTGATTCATTTTATGGATCCAATATAACAACATTTTAAATAATTCAAATAAAACATACATTTGAGCACACATTCAAATCACATACGGTCTTTTCATTTCTTTCAATAAATGTATTTATAATATATAATGCTTTGCATGGCAGAACATACAAATAATAGGCAGTTATTAGACAATGCTTAGGGTTTTAAAAATTTTATACAAGAAATAGATCAAAATATTGTGGTGGAAAGAGGGCCATGTTACTGGCCTCAAAAACACTGTGGGCTTGAAGTGGAAAGAAAATTGACATGTCTTTGCTTCCCGGTGTTAAACGACTGCACTGGGAGGAAGCCGGTGGGCGGGTCCTGAGTCAGGACGAAAGGGACCCGCGGTAGGACGGGGCTCCTGCTGCCCTCCCCTCGATAAGGCCTTTGTGTCTTGGTGTTTGAGCCATGGAGATAGAGACTGTAGTTTTTCCAGCCTATGTGTGAACGTGGGTTTTGAATAAAGGGACCATGTGCAGATCGCTCCCCGGAGCACTGTCATCCCCTGAGCCCAGTCAGAGCTCTGAGCGCACCGTCCGCAGAGAGACTGCTGCTCGTTGCCCAAGCACCAGGGCAGCTCACGCACAGCTCTTCACTTAGTCAGCTGTTTCTGGGTAAAGCGCTTGTATGATACACAGATAAGTCTCTTGACAGCTCAATTCTAAGCAATCAGTTACACTGACATGGAGAACAAAGAAAATTCATGAAATAATTGTTTTGATTAAAATAATGGTATGATTTAGATGTCCATGTCCTCCAAACTCTTGCGGGTTTGGAGGTGGGGCCTAGGGGAAGAGGTCCTCACCGGGAGCACAGCCTCGAAGGGGCACACTGGTGCTGGTGCTCTTGGTGCCTCCAGCCTCCGTGAGTGGGCGCTGCCCAGCGTCACGCCTCTGCTGTGCCCTTTGTGCTTTGCAGCCAGCAAAGACAGACTAAACCCTCGGAAGTCGTAAGGTAAAGTGTGGGAAGCAGACCCTGCTGGGGAGGCCCTTTTCAGGCCTGGAGACCTGCACTGGGTGCTGCACCGACCAGCAGCTGCGAGGTCTGCACTATGTCAAACGGTGCTGCCAGCTCCCAAGATGCTCTGCGGCCTTTGGGCCGCTGCACTGGGACGCCTGATTAAGAAGGTCTTAAAGTAAACGGCCTCTGGCCCGGGCTGCCGGCCGCTGTTCATGACACATGCTGCTTTGCCTTCCTATGACAGTTAGGCTTAGATAGAAGTTTGACTTACTCTGCAACTCTGCAGAATAATTGACTATATGGTGGATTTGTTTTTCCTGAGTTCTGCTTTAAAGAAAATAGCATGGGGCCGGGCGTGGTGGCTCACGCCTGTCAACCCAGCACTCGGGAGGCAGAGACAGGAGGGTTGCTGAGTTCGAGGCTTGCCTGGGCTACATAGTGAGCTCAGGGCCAGCCTGGACTGCAAAGCGAGACCCTGTCTCAAAAAAAAAAAAAAAAAAAAAAAAAAAAAAAAAAAAAAAAAAAAAAAAAAAAGAAAATAGCATGGGGAAGTACAGGTTATTGTTTAGGCAGAGGGAAGTTTTATCTTAAACATAAGGGAGTTAACCTAGACGAGACAATCGTTATGATTATAGTTAAAATCTTACTTCTGTGTTTAAGGAAATCTGATGTATACTGATTTCCGTTCCCGGTTTCCTGTACGTATGCATTCTTGCAGACAATCCGTAACTATTGGTGATGTCACTGCCGACCTTCAAATCTGTATAGCTGTAGAGTACTATAAATGAGGTACCTGCTCAGTACTGATTGAGGGGTCCTCCCGAGCCCATTGTTCTGTCTTTTCTTAATCCACACCCCTCAATTTTGTGACCCTGCTGTTTTGTCCGGCAGGCTCCGGCAATAAAGTAAATCTTTCCTTTGAGTGTTATGTGCTACTGATGGAAAAGCTGCCCAATTAGCACATCGCTTGTGAGAGTGGGGCCACTGCCATGACTGGACCTGACCGGGTAGTTGAGAACTATTCCATTAGAAGTCTCTAGTCTGCCCGGCCGGAGATTTAACTCAGTGGTTCCAGCGTCTGCCTCACAAGCGCAGGGTCCTGAGGTCGATCCCCAGTAACCACATACAATGCTAGGCGTGGTGACTCACGCCCACCAGCCATCAATACCAATACCACAGTGCCGGGCGTGGTGGCTCACGCCTGTGATCCCAGCACTCAGGAGGCAGAGGCAGGAGGATTGCTGAGTTCCAGCTTTCCTGGGCTCCATAGTGAACTCAGGGCCAGCCTGAACTACAAAGCGAACCCTGTCTCAAAAAAAGTCTCTAGTTTGCCATAAATGGCACAGAAAATCTAAATCATCTTATTATGAGCATCAGACCAATTATTTTCTTCTGAAAAAATCCTTTCTCATGTCACTGAATGCTTGTCATGCTGGTTTGAAGGGAATGGACGTATGTACCGTGATTCCCGGTCCCTTTCTCTGGAGGCCTAACATCTCTCTACTGCTCTTCTGCGATGAATGTCTTAGCATTTAATGTGAGAGCTGGGAGACGCGGAGAGCCAAAGGCAAGCGTGGTAAAAATGACTGTTCTTAGTGCCGGGCGTGGTGGCTCCCGCCTGTCATCCCAGCACTCGGGAGGCAGAGGCAGGAGGATTGCTGAGTTCGAGGCTTGCCTGGGCACCATAGTGAGCTCAGGGCCAGCCTGAACTACAAAGCGAGGCCCTGTCTCAAAAAAAAAAAAAAAATGACTGTTCTTTTTGGCTGAGGGAGAGGGATGCTTAGCTATTTATATTTTTGTGTTAGTCTAGGCTTAAATGTGATCATCTCAGTCACATTTTCTTGTTTTTTAAAATTTATATTTCTATTAGTGCATATTACAGAACATAATGGTTAATTTATTTTTTATTTTTTTACACTTTATTGGTACATTATACATACACATCACAATTACACTCCACATTGAGAATTTGTACCAGTATATGACACAACTTAATTCTCATTTTTTCCACTCCCCTCCCCACCCTACCTCCCCCCACCCCTATATACACAAGCATATATAAATAAAAGCATATATATATAAAAGTTTCCTTTTTTTACCATCATTTTTTAATTTCTTCCTTATTTACCTCTAAGCCCTATTACCCTTTGAATATTTACTATTTCACAATATCAGTCATGCATTCTAGAACACATTTATAGCTTCAGCTTCTCATATCAGAGAAAATATACAATATTTGCACATCTGTGACCTATTTCACTTATGAGTATATCCTGAAGGTGCGTCCATTTGAGGACAAATGATTCAATCTCATCATTCTCTACACAGAGGCTCCATTTGCTGTGGGGAGTCGCGCTGGCTCCACTTCCTGCTCATACTCCCCTGGAAATTGTTTTCTTCGCAGCTAAATCACCTTTGACTGAGGTGTTCTCGGAAAAATGACAATAGGATTGAAAAAATATAAAGAAATTTCTCATGCTTTGTTGCTACCGTCCTATCTTCAAACTGTAGGAAAACAAGAAATCTGTCATGAGTGGAAATGGAACATAATAGTTTTTCAGTTGTCAAAACAATTTCAACTTTTGTGCTCTAGCTTGCTTTATTTGTAAATGAAGATGGCGTTGCAGAACTTCCTTAAGGATTCGAGAGAAACTGTAAAATCCCTTCAAAAAGCGTATTATCTTTTGTGAACGTCAATGTCTGCAGTACAGTTGGATCTCATGCCTGAGAACTTGTTTTTGGCGAAGTGGTTTGTCTGGTTTGTGCTGCCCCCTGGTGGACTCTGATTGTAGGTAAAAATCAACATCATAAGGAATTAATACAATTTTACCAATGGAGTAAAAAATCTCTGGATATATTTAAATATTAGCTATACTGTTTTTTTATTTAACATAGAGATATAAAATATAAATAGAACTTTGTGTGTACACACAGAGATGCATCAAATAAGATGAACACTCAGAAAATATTTAATAGGAACTTTTACACCAATTTTTTAGCTACTAGTTTCCTTTCTGCTCACAAGAAGGGTTCTCCAGGCTGGAGCAGTGCTATTAACAAGTATGTGGTAAAACAAGTATGTGCGAACATTAAAAATGTATGTAGATTCCATTAGCAACTCTTGAGATCCATACATATGTTGCCTTAAATAATTTTAGGTAGTAATCCTCTACTGTAGAAGGTAGCAGTGGTCTGTCAGGCAATACTTCCAATCCAGTTGAATTCCCCTAGTAAATCTGTTCTTTTTGACTGAAAACATGACTAATTGGTTTTTATTTAATGTTTAATTATTTTAAACATTATCAAATATTTTTTACAGTGGGAAGATAAACCATTATGAAATAACATTTACTATTATTACATAAGTTTTTTGGTACTTCCAGAAAACTATAATATGTAATTACTATAAAGAAAATATTTCTTTCTTTGTCAAAAGTTTTGTGAACTGAATCTTGTCTTTTTTTTAACAGAAAGTCTACTATTTAGTCAAATTTTTAAAAAAAAATTTGCTTGTGTCTTTTTCCCTTTGTGGGGACAGTAGCCAGTAATATGGGGGAATAGCTATAAATCACCTCTAGATATTTGAGATGTGAGTTTGTGTTACATAAAATTTAAGAGTGAATCCTAGGAACAATGGGTGTGGAGTGTAGGAAGAATTGATGAAGGGAAAGAAAGCTTCAAAGAGAGACGGGAGGGGCTGGGAAGAGGCTGGCTGCCCTTCCCGCTTCTCGGAGATGTTTTAACAGCACAGCCATGGGGCGAGGCAGGTGCCACTGGGACAGAACTGAAAGAGCCAGTGGAAAATGACAAGGTGTGCGTGAAGCTGGACCCGACAGGGCCAACCAATAAGACGACAGGTGTGCCACTCAGGTAAGATGATGGGTGTGCCACCCAGGTAAGATGACGGGTGTGCCACCCAGGTAAGATGACGGGTGTGCCACCCAGGTAAGATGACGGGTGTGCCACCCAGGTAAGATGACAGGTGTGCCACTCAGGTAAGATGACGGGTATGCCTCCCAGGTAACAGTGGCTACGCGGGGATCAGGTGGGAGTTGCACGGGAGGGGCTTCCTCTTTAGAACATCAGTCCGTGCCGTTGGTCTCCTGAGGAAACAGCGCTCTCTCCTCTTGTGGGCTGCTAACCAGTGCATTGTTCTCCCTGTTGGCTCCTGACGGCTGGCGTCTCGAGGGGACCATGTCTCACTGCCTACAAGATGTCTAGTTAACTTACCTGTTTACAATACCAGGACATCACACGTAGCTAGGAAGGATTGCTGTGAGCTCGAGGCTGGGGTGGGCTCCAGCGTGAGCTCAGGGCCAGCCTGAACCACAAAGCGAGGCCGTGTCTCAAACAAACAAACAAAGAAAAACAAATAAAACAAAAGCAGCTCCGGGAACCGGGCTCTTGTGCCTCTACCCACGGAATGTCCGTGAGGTCAGGGTGGAGTTACCCCGGTCTCCGTTGGTCACGAGCTTACAGGCCCACGGGCTCCACTGGCTGGAGCGGCGCGCAGAGGTCACAGGGCCCAGCGGTCCTCCCCGACGCCGGGCACTTCGGAGCGAAGCTCCGGCCTCCGCCGTCACAGCTGCAGGCGGCCGCTCGGCAGCGAACGCGGACAGGGGCCCCGGCGCCAGCAGGGCAGGGCAAGTCTGCTTCAGCTCTCCCGAGGGCCGGGTCGGAGCTGCCCTCGGGGCCAGGGTTGCGAGCTGGGCTTCTCCGTCCAGGGTGTGCGCCCTGTCGCCCCGTGACCGTCCCACCGGTGGCTTCAAACTCCTGGGCCTCCTTCTGGACACGCTGGACTCGCTCCCGGCGCACGGCCACGCCGCGCTGCGTCCCGCGCTGCTGGAAGCTTCTTCAGTTGTGCCGTCTCTGCGGGCCTGATGTGGAGAGCGAGCTCGAACCTTCTACCGTCCTGGTTGTTCTTCCGTCCGGGCCGAAGCTCGGGCCTCCGGGTGGAGCGTGTCGCCTTTCGCCTGCGCCACGACACCAGCGACGGACGAGCGTGCGAAGCCGGAGCCCGAGGGCGGGGCCCGGAGCCGCGGGCCTTGACCTGCCCCAGCCCGCTCTCCCCGCAGGAAGCACCTCGGAACTTTCTTGTCCGAAATCCTGGGCACCGGCCGAGCTCTGAGGCTGACGGGGACACTAAGGCGGGACGCAGGGCTACCTGGGTGAGCGCAGCTCTTTTGTTCGGCTATGCTGAAATAAATACAATCATAAATGTTATCCTTCTAGAAACCTGTTCCTTTGCCATGTTCCATTATCCTGTATCCTCAATCTGACAATATTGACAGATTATATCGAATAAATGGTGATCTCTCTTTATTCCATATTCAGTATGTGCATACTCAGAAAAATAGAATGCAGAAAAATAAGATGAAGAATTTAAAGAAGATGGAAAGACAAGCACTAATTTAATGAATGAAAAGTGATTGCTTTTGTATATTTCTGGAGTATTTAGAGAATTTTCTAAAAATTTTTATCTTTATTGGTACACTGTATATACACATCACGATTCTTTCTTTCTTTTTTTTTTTTTTTTTTTGAGACAGGGTCTCGCTTTGTAGTTCAGGCTGGCCCTGAGCTCATTATGTAGCCCAGGCAAGCCTCGAACTCAGCAACCCTCCTGCCTCTGCCTCCCGAGGGCTGGGATGACAGGCGTGAGCCACCACGCCCGGCATGGTATGTGGTTACCAGGATCGAACTCAGGACCTTGCGCCGGAACCACTGAGCTAACCCTCCGGCCCACGATTATTCCTTAAATAAGTTCTATATATTATCTTAAATTGATGCCTACTGAGTTTATATATTTTGTTTCTATTATGAGCAGCTTAACTCTTTCATAGTAGGTTCTACTGATTATATATTTTTGCAAAATTATGGTTATGTTTTAAATTAAATTTTATAGCATACCATATATGTATACTTTTATTTTGTTATACTTTTCAACATATAAATTAATATAACTAAACTTAGATTACACTTTCTTTTCAATTTTTATATCACTAGTTAACAGAGTTTTATCTAATTATGGTATCTAAGCTTCCAAATGCCTCTTTACAATGTTAATATTCTTTTCTTCATGTTTTATTTTTAAATGTAACAGAAAAATTACAAAAAAAATTGTTTGCTGAGTTAAGCTCATGGTTTATAAGTCAATAAAAGTTACATTGTCTATATTAAAATATACAAAGTATTTTCACTTTTACCAAATGTTTCTCTTCTGTATCAGAACTGAGTCAGATTTCTTCAACTTACATTTTTTCCCAATAAAAATGATTATATAAATTTCTTCTTAGTTCTCTTAACATGTAAATTATATGTTTCTTATTAGTGGTTACTACTTAATTATTTTTCCTGTAATACTTTGGATAGATCAATAACATTTTATTCATTTTCTTGGTTTGTTTTTTGTATGCAATAAAGTGAAAGAAATTTTTCAACAACATCTGGGAAAAGGGAAAGGAAATTCACTGATGATCAGATCAATTAGTACCATGAAATTCAAAACTCAAAGGAAGTAAACAAAAGTGACACTTTAAAAAGTCAAGTTTTCAGTGCCGGGCGTGGTGGCTCACGCCTGTCATCCCAGCACTCGGGAGGCAGAGACAGGAGGATTGCTGAGTTCCAGGCTTGCCTGGGCTGCATAGTGAGCTCAGGGCCAGCCTGAACTACAAAGCCAGACCCTGTCTCAAAAAAAAAAAAAAATTCTTCCTTACGTAGGTGAGATTAGGTTTTTTTTCTTTAGATTTTCAACTAAATAGATGAGGTCCATTCACATTGTGTAAAGTAATTTGATAATGTATTAATCCCATCGGAAACACCTGGACAGAAATACGCAGAGCAGAGCTTGCAAGGTTATCTGGGCCTTATGTCTAATCAAGCTGACAAAATGTAGCCCTCACGTGCCACCCTCATGAATTACATCTGAAAGACCAGAAAGGAGGTTCACAGTGAAATACTTCCTGGAAGACTTATGTAGTTGATAAACAAATGATCCTAACAACCCAAATATGAGAGAAAAAAATCTATAAAGTATTCTGTCAAGCATGCAATCGTTATCTTTCTTTCTTTCTTTCTTTTTTTTTTTTTTGGAGACAGGGTCTCGCTTTGTAGTTCAGGCTGGCCCTGAGCTCACTATGGTGCCCAGGCAAGCCGCCGCGAACTCAGCAATCCTCCTGTCTCTGCCTCCCGAGTGCTGGGATGACAGGCGTGAGCCACCATGCCTGGCTATTTTTCTTTTTTTTTTTTTTTGACATTGAATCTGTATGCCAGGAAGTGGCAAAGAATATTTATAGTCAGATATTTTATTGTTCAGTTTTTCTCGTTTGCTACTACATATTTGCAGTGCAGAGCGGTCACTTTCCTTGTGCAGCGCTGGCACCAGCAGGCAGCGCGTATCTCTGGGGAAAGTACTTCTTAACACAGTCTAAATTCCTTTAGCGCGTTTGCTGAGCCCAAAGAATAGTGATGTTGTATCTCAACGCATAGGTATTACTCGGTGAGTGTGGTGTTTTTGGTATTCCAAGCCAGAACACATTCTAAAATAATTTATTTTAGTTAACACAAAGAAACATAATGGTAATTCTCATCCTAAAAGATATCGCATAATGCAAGTCTGACTTTAAAGACTTATTTAATAATCTCAATTATTACCTCCTCTAAAGATGAACGAAATCGCCCGCTGACGTGGCTGCGGATTTCAGCAGCGGGAAGGCTGATCTTCGCGGTCACCTTCCCTGGGCCGAGCGGCGTCCGGGACGCGGGAAGCACTTCCGGGTGCCTGTGAGGTCATTTCCGGAGACCTCCGGCCAGGGCGCCGCAAGATGGGGGCCACCGCCTGGGGCGGGGCGCTCGTCCGGAGGCTGCGGGCAGAGCCGAGCTGCAGGGGCAGAGGAGGCCCGCGGTGGGCGCTGCCGCCCCGGGGGACTAAGGCGAGCGGACTTCCTCTGCGCACGAGCCTTCCTACCGATTCAGATTTCACTCTCAGGCATTTTGTCACATGGAAGGAAAGCAAAGATAAGGAGTCAATCCCCATATAATAAAATATTTATCATGATCATTTATATATAATCATATAAATCATTTCATAATAACTGGGCATTATATTAATTTGCTTCTTGGTAATAGCAACAAGATTATAGTCATTGTCAAATGTAACCCTGACATATAGCCAAGCCCACATTCAATGTACACAGTTCAAGACTCTCGAGAGAAGATACGCCTTTCACTGAGGCTTAAGCAGCTCGGTAATGTCCTGGGTCCCTCACCAAGTGTGAACAAATCTGTTTAATCTTTTATTTATTTAAGACCATATTGTATATCATGCCCTTCCAAGCCAGCTGGGATTTATTTAAGCTCAAATTCTTCCGGGTGGAACACGAGTGCTGCTGTAGTTCATGCCAGAAGTTTCAGGTAAGTTATTTGGAACCTCCGTGATAATCCAGTATAGAAAATAAATTTGAATTTATTTTATAGAATCTTTTAAGAGGAAATCATCATTGAAAGTTTGTGGTTTAAACTTTAAATTTGTGTCACTGCTTTCCCTTGAAAAAGTTTTCAGCTGTGTTCTGTAATAATTGGAGAGGTTTTCGTTTCTTTAAGCCAGATTTTACATTTGAGGTTAATGTTATACATATCTAGAGATGTACACTATACAGAACAAAACTGAGGATTCTAAGTGTGCATTCACTGCCCTCTTCAAAGGCGTATCCCATAAACCCAGTTCCTTCCGCTGGAAAGTTGATTGTTCCTTCACTGGGGAACAGAAAACATAAGGAACAAACAACATTTATGCTAATACATGACAAAGACGAAGATTCTCACTGCTGACTTCTATAGTCTTAGGGTAGCACGTGTATAAGAGTATATAAGATGTCACCCTTTGGCGATACTTTATTTGATTAGTGTTGTATAGTGAATTTCAAAATATCCAGGTACTTTAAAATTAATGTATTTTAAATAGAGATCAAATAACTGTTTTATAAAGTCCAATTTGTTTATTTAAAAGGAGAAAGAAAATAATGTTTCTCTATAAAAAGCCTCTGTTAAAGCAAGATCCAACTTTATTAATGTAACTGTTAAGGGACTGTCCAATTTTATAGCACAGATATGTTATTTCCTCCCTTTGTGGGTAGGTAGGAAAATTATATATTTTAATACAATTATGGATGATGTATTTGAATATTTTAGCTTTATTTTAACTGACTTTTTCTCAATATGACTTTTCAATTGTTTTGTTTGATTAAAAAACACAACAGAATCTAAAATTTACCCTTCATAGTTGGAGATGTTTCTTAATATCAAGCACTTATCTGGAATGTCTAATCTAACATCAAGGGTTTTTTAATGGCAAAATCCTAGTTCCCTTTGTGAACATTGCTGATTACTGATATCCAGTTAATTCATACTTCAAAATAAGTATTGAAATCACATTCTCATGAAGACATTGCTATGTCTGCCCTTCAATTACCACCATTCCTCAGAAGGAAGCAATTCCTATCTACGCATCACTCAAAACATTTACCTGTGTCATTTCATGTAAAGATCTTTTATTTTTCTTTAGGCAGGACAAGGAAAAGGGAGTCCATGAGATTTTAAGGAAATTTTACTATAAGCCTATTATTGGTTTGCAAATGAAAATAATTTTACTTCTTTAAATACATATTCATTTTCCATGTTGTTTGTGTCATTACATTAGTGTACAGTCGTTTTTACACTCTGGCAAGGCATTCTGTCTTCACAGTTAATGTATGGGCGCTGGGAGACAGAGATCTTAAAAGTTACTATCCAATAAGGGTTAATTCCTTGCCAATGTTGTTTTACAAACCTGACAAGCAATTCAGTGCTTCTGATGTAGCCATAATTCTAGCATTTACTTAACTGAATCTTGTCAGAATGAGAGATTAGTGAGATTGACACATGTAGAACATTTGTACAGTCGTAGAGCAAGGCACTAATAAATGGTAGCACTTTTGGAAGACAGAGCCTGGAAGTAATATTATTTGTCCAGACTACCTACTTCTTAAAGAGTATTTTTGGTAAGCGTACACTTGAGTCAGCCCTTGCTTAAAATGGGGCCTATTCACTGTAAATATTCAAAGGGAAATGGGGTAAGTATGACAGGAAAGAAAAAATGTGATGCTAAAACAAAGGAAATAAAGCTTATGTCTACAGGGGGTGGAGGGGGATAGGGTGGGTAGGGAAATGGGAAAAAGGGAGAATTAAGTTGTGTCATATACTGGTACAAATTCTCAATGTTGAATGTGATCGTGATGTGTACCTAAGATGTACCAATAAAGATTCAAATCTAAAAAAGTTTAAAAAGGAATTGACAATATAATTCAACCAAATCAAGAAAACAACAAAAAATTAACATCTCTGGCACATATTGCTCATATGTACTTATTTATTTAATAATGATTTTTTTCTCTGTGATATCCCACATAATTTATTAATAAATTGGCAAAACATGTTGCACTTGTTTTTTTTTTTTTTTTTTTTTGAGATAGTGTCTCGCTTTGTAGTTCAGGCTGGCCCTGAGCTCACTATAGTGCCCAGGCAAGCCGCCGCGAACCCAGCAATCCTCCTGTCTCTGCCTCCCGAGTGCTGGGATGACAGGCGTGAGCCACCATGCCCGGCACTGTGGTATGTGGTACTGATGGCTGGTGGGTGTGAGTCTCCACGCCCAGCATTGTATGTGGTTACCGGGGATCAAATTCAGGACCTTGTGCTTGCGAGGGAGGCACGGGAACCACTGAGCTAACCCTCCGGCCCCTGCACTTGTTTTTTATAAATATTCTTTTAAATAATATTATCTTTTATCAATTTAATGTTTAATTATTGGAATTCTATAAATCTACTAAATATCAAAAAAGTCACAGCACTAACATGAGCATCCTCACACGTCTGAGTGAATTCTGTTCCAATTTGAGGTTCCAGTATCTGGCTCTAAGTAGCAAATATAGATACAAAATAGCTTTAAAAAATGTAGTGGGAAAAATTTTGCAAGTCTGAGATTCAACAAGAGGCTGAAGGATCAAGGTCAAAAGAAAAATTAGCAAGAATCACAACACGAGCTATTACAACAGCATGGAAGACGGCCATCTTAGCTCTGTAACTGTCATCCAGTGTGGAGCCACCTGACTAACCATGTGGGGGGAAGGAGGTGCGTCAGGGCATCAAATGTTTGGGTTGATACTTCTATTAATCTTAGCCACTTTCTTTTGCCTCTTTGCTTGAAAGCCAGAGACTCCCACTTGTTTCCTGTCTCCTCGAATCTTCAGCATCAAGACGCATCATGTTAGGCCAGAGTCTGCTGCTGTCCCTGCAGATGAGCCTCCTGGGGACCACGCTGGGCGGGAACGTTCTGATCTGGCCCATGGAAGGCAGTCACTGGCTCAACGTGAAGACCATTATAGACGAACTGATCACAAAGAAGCATAACGTGACTGTCCTGGTGGCTTCTGGAGCGCTCTTCATCACCCCGTCCTTGCACCCATCTCTGACATTTGAAATATACAAAGTCCCCTTCGGCAAAGAAAAAATAGAAGGTGTGATCAAAGACTTCGTTGTGACATGGCTGGAAAACAGGCCGTCCCCTTCCACCCTGTGGAGATTCTATCGTGAAATGGCTAAAGTCATCGAGGACTTCCACCTGGTGTCTAGAGAGATCTGTGATGGGGTCCTTCAAAATGAAAAGCTGATGGAAAAGCTGAAGAAAGGAAAGTTTGAAGTCCTGCTCTCGGACCCAGTGTTCCCTTGTGGTGACATTGTGGCTTTAAAGCTGGGAATCCCCTTCATCTACTCCTTGAGATTCTCTCCAGCCTCCAACGTGGAGAAGCACTGCGGGAAGGTGCCGTTCCCGCCCTCCTACGTCCCCGCTGTGCTGTCAGAGCTCACCGACCACATGGCTTTTGCCGACAGAGTGAGAAATTTCATCTCCTACCACCTGCAGGACTACATGTTTGAAACCCTTTGGAAGCCATGGGATTCCTACTACAGTAAAGCACTGGGTATGTAACAAATTTGTTTTGTTATCTGAATATGAATAATAGAGCTCTGAATCGTGTCCGCTGCACTTCTGCACATCTATTTTTTAAATTGAATTCTTTATTGATACATTTTATACACAGCTAACAATCACACATTGGGGAATTTGTACCAGTATTTGACACGAGTTAATTCTCCTTTTTACCCATATCCCTACCCACCCACAAACCCCCACCCCCATATACATGTGTTTTCTTTTTGTTTTGTAATCATCTTTATTCTTTCTCCTCATTACTTTCCCCTACCACTTACCCTTTGAATATTTCCTATTTCACAAAATCTATCATACATTCTAGAACTCATTTACATCTACAGGTCTCATACCAGAGAAAAGATGTGGTATTTACATACCTGTGATCTATTTATTTCACTTATTATTGTGTCCTCAAGGTGTGTCCATTTGCACATAAATGACTCAAACTTGTCATTCTTCATAGCAGAGTAATACTCAATTTTATTTAAAAAAAAAAACCTCACATTTTCTTTATCCAGTCTCCAGTTGATGGGCATCTGGGTTGTTTCCAAGATTGAGCTATCACAAACAGCTGCTATGAACATGGGTGTACATATGTCCTTACAAAATGATTCTTTTAACTCCTTCGAGTATACTCCTAGCAGGGGAATAGCAGGGTCACATGGAACCTCGAATCCTAGTTATCTGAGGAATCTCCGCACAGATCTCCACAATGGCTGCACAAGTCTACAATCCCACCAACAGTGGAGAAGGGTTCCTTTCTCCCGGCAGCCTGGCCAGCATTTTTCCATCACTTACATTCTAGTTTGAATTTAAACTGAATATTCATATGAAGGCTGCTTGTGTTATTAATTTTGAGAATGTTCTTCTTCCACACAGTGCTAAATCAGCACAGGCAATTTTACTAACTGTAAACCTCTGTGTTAGGGAAAACACTTTTTTTTTCTTTTACTTACTACCGGTCAACTACATTTTTACTTGCTTTTTAGACATTAAAACTTTCAATAACATTTTACAGTCTTTTTTTTTAATCTCAAATCAGTATAAATATTGACTTTTTGTTTTTTATAAGCCCTGGTCAAAGCTATGAGTTTTGCTAGCTGTGTACTAGTGTCAGGCACAAGTGACTATTGCCAGGCATAAGGAGGAATTCTCAAGCATCTGGTATAAAGTCACTACTGTATATCCTGTCTTTTTTATCCCATTTTTTATGTAAGAGCGGCCATCACAAAAGAGAATCAGGTCAGGATTAACAAGGGGTATGTCTAACAGATCTTTTCTGCCTGCATATGAGTGCAGAATTATTTGTTCACAATCATGTCTATCAGTTTTAACTTTTTTCTTTTCTGGTAAAAAGGTGGCAGGATTTAAGGAGGAACAAGTCTTTATTTAAACAGCTGGTCCTTCTAAGAGTAAGGCCTGGTATTTAAGAAGGCGACTGTCTGATAACCATAAGCTCCCTTTAGATGAAAGAAGCCACATGATGAG
>PVIC010019295.1:0-30715 GCA_004025085.1 Thryonomys swinderianus | reverse complement strand
ATAACCCTAAATTAAATAAATAAATGAAGCAAACCTCTTCATAAGCAGCAAGAACTAGAAAAAATCTCTGCAATGGGGTTGAAAATGTGATTCATTGTTGGGAGATAGGAAATTTATGAAACTTTTAAAATAAAATTACTTGTTAATATAACACAAGCAAAAATCTACCCATTATAAAGTGAACAGGTTTCATCTAGAATGTATTTTTATTAGTCCAAGTCCTTCAATAAGCAAACTATGACTGAAAATGGGAAGACCCAAGGGAAGATGGAAAAGTTATAGTGTTGTGTCAGATGAGGGTCTGGGAAGGTAGGAGACTTCACATGAAGGATCCTCTGCTTTCTCAGGGTTTGTGCCCCACTCTGCCAGGGAATGCAAGGGTGGGACAAGGCTGACTGCAAACTACTGAGAATGAAGTAGTCATGTCATCCATAGCAGAATGAGAAACTCAGAAAGGAGTGTGAACATTTTTACTTATATATTGCAAATGTGGGGACAAAGCTGTCCAGCAACAAACTGCCTAGCAGAGAAGGCTTAGAATGAGCTTTCCAAGCTGGGGTCTTTTCTCTGTCCACTCTCGTATGGCTCCTAAGCCAATCAGGGTCTTAGCCTTTGTGGCTGTGGTGAGTTAAGGGCAAAAGTCTCGTTACTTATTGGTGTACTTTAGGCCAACCTTTGTGGTTGGGATGGGCCATTGCTGGGGGGACCTAAGGGTCACAGAGTCTAGGGATTTCACTAAAAGTATTCAAGCTGTTCCCTAAAGGTATTTTTCTATTCTTCTACACTTGCCAAGGTTTCACAAAGGGTAATAAACACAGTTGTGAATAAGACAGAGTTGATAACAGAGTTCTCTTAAGAGATTCTGAGTTGACAAACTGAACTTTTGTATCTCTCTTTTATGCTCCATCTATAAGGGACGATGTTGTCTCATTCCTTACCCAAATAACTTAGATTTTACCACTTAGCAAAAATATTCTTGAACACTTAAACTTATTAGTATTAAAATTGCAGCTTCTTTTTAGGGAAATAACAAAATTGATTAGCTCAGTCATCTTCACATATTATTTATATTACAGTACATAGACAGTTTTCAGTCAGCTCTTAGTGAATGTATATATATAGTTCCTTTTGCCTTAAATTTGCATTTAGATGTCATTCATATTTTTGTTATCTAATTAAAGAAGCAGTCATTCATCTTCCAGACACTTGCTGTACAATTTTGGGTTGTTTTACTTGGTTTCTCTGATTGATTACAGATTTTCACCAAATAATCGCTGTGGCATAGAGTGTCTAATGTTCATTAACATGCAGAATTCATAAAAATATCCCATAAAAATCAACATTACCAGTAATACCAAATTTTTATCCTTCAGACACAGAAAAACCTCTCTTTTTTTTTCCCCGCTGTTGCTCCATTATAATGTCTTGAGTATGTTGCTTTGGACAGTGTTCTTACCATGGTGATCTGCATAGTAAAAACTCCACACTTACCAGAATCACAGCTTTCTATAAATGTTTCATGTACAGCATGAAATAGACGATTTAGATAATGAAAATTTTTCTTTAAATAGCAAAGTAAAAGTCGAGAAAAATAGTCAAAAGCTTATATATTTATAATGAAAACATGACAAGGATAGAGATTTAGAGGTAGAGAGATAAAAATCAGGACAAGGGAACAAAATCAGACAATTAGGAAAGTGATTACCCCGTGATGTACATTGCTGGGACATTTTCAGTGAATTTTTATTTTGTGTTGTAATTCACCCTGAGCATATTAAGGGGAAACCCACGTGTGAAATTTTACAGTGTTCTCTCAGTTACCAGTTGGGAATTCTGAAGGCACACGTTTAAGCTTTTCTTACTCACCAACATTACTGCCATAATTAGAAGGTTCTGAGACAAAGACTTTTGCAGACTGACTCTAAACTATTTGGAACTTTTGTCACTTTTGAAATGGACATTTTTAATCATTATTCGAAGTGATGTCCTTTTCTAAACTCCCAAAACCATTGCCAAAATAAATCCTGTACTTTTCCTCTGTCCTTTTTGACATATTATTGTCAAAGATAAAATAATATTAACTCTGTGATCAATGAACAAACTGTTTTTTTTTTTCTTTTTTCTTTTTGAGACAGGGTCTCACTTTGTAGTTCAGGCTGGCCCTGAGCTCACTGTGGTGCCCAGGCAAGCCGCCGCGAACTCAGCAATCCTCCTGTCCCTGCCTCCCGAGTGCTGGGATGACAGGCGTGAGCCACCACGTCCGGCATTGTGGTATGCGGTGTTGATTGTTGGTGGGCGTGAGTCTCCATGCCCAGCATTATATGTGGTTACCGGGGATCGAACTCAGGACCTTGCACTTGCGAGGCAGGTGCCGGAACCACTGGGCTAACCCTCCGGCCCAATGAACAAACTGTTTTATATTACATTATAACAGATTGTGAAGGGAATAAACATGGATCTGATGAGTGGGCTAAATTGAAAGACTCCGAAATCTCTGGGACCTAATGTTTCCAATAAAGTCCTTGTTGAAACTGAGTCAGCAATTTAAGAAAATGTCAATAATACAAGTATTTCAGCAGTAGTGAAAGTATTAACCTTTTATTAAAAAAATACACATTGCTGATATCACCTTTTGGAGGCTGTGAAAAGCAGAAGAGCAAAATGAACAGGGAGACAGGAGGAGAGGGGGTGGACTCAGGACTCTGACACTATGAGACAAGCCCAACTGGAAGAGCTAACAACAACACACCACAGCTCATCTCCCAGCACTCAGCAGTGTGCTCCCCATGCCCTATCCAGACCAGTGTCACAGGCTGGACATGGTAGAAGTAAACTGCCCACTGTCACTGCAACTAGCTGTCTGGAGGAGATTAACTTTTACTGTTGAGATGAGCTCCTTCCCGTTTGGGAAAGGGTCTGAGTGGGGCATTCTTTGCTATTTTAGTGTGGTGGGCAGGGATAGGTGCAGGAACTGTTCTGTCTGCAGCAGCATGCTTGCTGGCCTGCATCCTGCAACACACTGGCCACGAGCAGCTGTGGGTTTGTTGGTGGCCACACCATATCTGTGGCATTTACCTGATTACTGGGTAAGATAAGTTTTCTTGACTCCCATCTTCTCCAGCACAGCTCCTAAGCACCCTGATTCTAGTTTTGAGTCTCCTTCTGCTTAAAAACACTGAGTGACTGCTCTTCACTCCCGTGAACCCTGACAACAGAGTCAGAAGTCAGGAAGCTGAAGAGCTACAAAAGAAAGAGGGAAGTGTGATGCTTTCTGTGGAGGGAGCTTGTAACAATGCTAAATGCAAGAGGTGCCTAAGCTAGGGACTTGATATGCTCCAAAGAGCAGTAAATATTCAGCCCCCTTTTGACTCAGCTGGAGTCCTCTAGTACAGGAGCTTGAGAAACACAGCCTTACTCATAAATCTGGATCTTCCCGCCTGCCGAAGAGAAGTAGCTTCAGGTGGAATCCAGCAAAAGCAAAGTGGAAGGGAAATAAAAGAAGTTTACATCTTGTTTTCACCATGTGCCTCTTGAAATTTGCTTGTCTAATTTGCTAACTGTAAGAAAAGTTTTGTGGTCATCTGCACTGGCAATTCAACCCTCATGGTAGAGATGAGCCACAGTGCAAGATTACCTTCCAAACTGAGAGCTGTGGGTTAGGAAAACAAAGAGAAAAGAAAACTGATTAAAATCTGAGACCAAGATGGCTTCCTATACTCCTTGGATAAGAAATAGAAAACTTTGCACAAAACTGTGAAGAAAAGTCTGACTAATTCACTTTGGAGAAAATAGACTTAGGCCTACTGGATAGGCAACCACAAGCCACTAATGGAGTCATTGATGATATCTCAAATTCCAAAGGGTCACCTAGAAATTTGGGACAAAAAGAAATTAGATCTCAGAAAGACTTTTAATATTACTCTGGTTGTTTGGAAAGATGTTTTAACCTTCACAAAATAACTTGCTAATGACCACTGATGACCTGGGAAGCAATAGGAGGAGTAGAGGATCATGTCCAGAGGCCCAGGACATCCAGAGAGTCATCTGTCAGTGCTGCATCTGGGGAGCTGTGCAGAACATGGAAGATATTGCTGCATGGATGAGGAGAGGAGATGGTCGGGGGACCCCATCACCAATTCCACAGCTGGCCTCATGGAAATACTGAGTTGGCCTGACCACAGATGTGCAAAGCTTTCTGCAAATACTTGTGAGCAGCATGAGAAAGACGGTATGAAAACTAATCGATGTCATGGCCGAAGGTGGGAGTTTGACAGATTTACCCTGAGAGCGCCAACTTGCACGGCCCTGCTTTTCCTTATAAAAAGAAGCACGTGGACATGTGAGTACGGGACTTCCCTGGCTGGATGACAGAATAACACTGAGACAGCTGACTGTGATAGGATCTACAAGCGGATCAACACCAGCCGTCTTAGGAACAGTGCTGTAGTCGCCAAAATATTATTTGGGAAGCCTGATCTGATTTTAGACACATTGACATCCACGAGAGCAAACAGTAAGAAGTTACAGAAAACCTTGCCACCTGCCAGAATTTCACTAGATTGGCTAAGGGGGAAAACTTGATATCTACCACTTCTCTTGGTAATAAATATCAAGCAATGAAGAACTGTAGGAGTGGAACAAGCGTTCTCTCCCTTACATAAGAAAATGGTTCAAATTAAGTATTGCCTTCTATTTGCTCCTTTTCTCAACAGTGTCATCGGACCTGGGAATAAAGACTGTCTTTTTCACAGGACCAGTGTGGGATTTGATGCGAGACCAACAGGGAGAAATAAAGAGCTCCCCACTGGGTGAGGCTCTGGGGAAAAATGTTAAATGACTTACAGATCTTTGTGTCCCGAACAATCTCTCTTAAGGCTTTCAACACAAATGCTCTGTTGATTTTGAAAGTGTCTGCAAATAGATCACATGTGATTTGTTGCCTGTGGAAGAAACTGAACCCTTCTCTTTCCTGGAAACTGCTGTAGTTCTGAAGTCAAAGCAACTTGATTCAGATGCTACATATAGTTCTCACAAGGGAAATGACGAGCCTCCTCCTGGGAGCTGCAGGCTCTGCTTCCTCAAACTGTCCTGAGATTAAAAGTACATACTGGCTCTTGGATACTATCAGGGGCAGAATAAAGAGATGCAGGGAAAAATATAGCACACTGGTAGCCAAAATAGTATATACAAAATATATGACAGGGCTAATGTCTAGTGAGGTTTATAACACACAAAGAATGATCAAATGACACAGATAATGTTTAAATGTGAAAAACTTATTAAAATAAAAGACATTGTTCTGAGGTGTGGGTTGAGTTATGTGAGGTGAGGGAGAGTATTTGGAGAATTAGCAGCAATGTACACTTTACTATAATTACTCGTGGTACTTTTGATCATCCATTCATCAACATCTTCTGTCCAATCAGAGCATTATGGTATTTTCTCACCTACTGTATTCAGGGGGTCTGGCACCATGTGACTTGGGGCTCTTCCTGAAGCCAGAATGACCCCCACACATGACCACTTTGAGTCAAGGCGACCACAGCAACCCAACTAAAGACACTCAGGAGGGAAGGCTTCTGGAACTGCTTCAGAAAGAATATGGACAATGTGGCGAGTGTTTTTTAAGTGAGGGGAAGATTTTGAGAGGGATTGATGGCAACGTGTCTTTTACTGTAACAATTTCTGTAAAAAAAAGTATATTTAAGTGTCACCTATTTTGCCATAATAGCTCTTGTACATAAACAGATAGTTAGCTCAGTTCTAATAATAGAGTTCCCTGAGTATCCATTCCCCTGTCTCCATTCCATCATTTGAGTTTGAAGACTCTTCCAGTGAAGGTAGAAGAGGCTGCTTGATTCGCTACTGGGATTTCTTTGAACAAAACCTACATTTTCAAAGTGCATAAGGTAAAATGGAATGAAGGCGTCATCCAAAAATCCAAAGATGTACAAAATGATAACTCATTCCCTTTGCAATGGTGAAAAATCACTCATGTGTATAGGACTGGACTTGATATCAAAAGAAAGAAATATTTTGAAAATAAGCCTAGGGACAGTTCTCTTAGGAGAAAAATCTACATGAGGTGGCAAGTAGATCATCTCCAGCTTGGGGTACATACATTTGTGATCTGTGCAGTAACAGTGCCCCGCTGCTGAGCACTGCTGGCAGGACCTGCTCCCTCTGTGAGAAGGTGGCTCCTTCCAGAGACCCGTGCAGCACGAGGGAGAAGGACGGAGCATGGATGCCCGGCATTTCAGGCTAGTGCAGGGCGACTCTGACTGTTGCAGTACCTTCAGGACATACTCGTCAGTGAAATAAATAGGTCACAGATGTGTATATATCGTATCTTTTCTCTGGTATGCGAAACTGAAGTTGTAAATGTGTTCTAGAATACATGATCGATATTGTGAAATAGTAAATATTCAAAGGGAAATGTGGTTTAGGGGTAAATAATGAAGAAAGACAAAAATTGATGGTAAAAAAGGAAACAATGCTTGTGTATACAGGAGGGGGGTAGGGTGGTGGGTGAGGGAAGGGGAAAAATGAGAATTAAATGGTGTCATATACTGGTACAAATTCCCAATGTGGAGTGTAATTGTGTGTGTGTGTGTGTGTGTGTATAAAAAATGTATCCATAAAAAATTTTTAAAAAGACCTCAGTGAGTGGAAGCCAAAGGTATTATCAGTTTATATTACAACTTGATTTCCCCCTTCCCAGTCCTGCTTCTTTCCCCTCATTTCCACAGGTTTTGTTTCCAAAGACAATCTGTAATAAGCACCTGAATGGTAAACTCCATCTATAATCTGCTTCCCAATGAACAAGACCTGCCATGGCAGTAGGACTGGGGTTTGAGGGCAGGAGTTCTGTGGACACATATTCTGGTTTGTGATGAGTCTCATCACTAATCGTAGGTGTACAACATGTTGATAGATAGATGAAAATCTGATAATTTATCTCAGCAGCCCTTGCTGTTAGATTTTTAAGACAGCTATTTTCTCAGGATCAAATGGTATCACAGTGTAGTTTAATTTGTATTTCTCTAATAGCCAGAAATGATGAGAATTTTAATGTATTTATTGGCCATTTTTACTTCTGAGAAATGTCTATTAATTTCAGTTGCCCATGTTTACATTAGGTCTTTTATTTTGGTGGGATTCTAATTTTTTATGTTAATTATATTCTTGGTGTTAGTCCTCTGTGAAATGTTTTTTTTTTTTTGCACTTTTTTTTTTTTTTTTTTTTGAGACAGGGTCTCGCTTTGTAGTTCAGGCCCTGAGCTCACTATGTAGCCCAGGCAAGCCTTGAACTCAGCAATCTTCCTGCCTCTGCCTCCCGAGTGCTGGGATTACAGGCGTGAGCCACCACACCCAACGTGAAATGATTTTTTGAAAAGAAAGTTTTGTGCTATTATCTGTTTGGTTACTCTGAACAGCTACTATGAAGATAATGATACATGGTGTAATAAGTATTGGTATTTTCTTATTACTTGGTTATGGAATTTTGTTTCATTTTTTCATAAAATAAAAAAATTATAGTTTATCGTATTTATATGCTTGAGAAGAGGATTCACAACAGTATGTATAATCAAAAGTCAGCTGTGAAAGCCAGAGGTCCTTCCTGGTATCATACAAGCAAGGAGGAGAAAAAGCAATGCGGGGCAAACCTGCTAACTTCCAGGCCCCCTTAGCCTTCATAAGTGCTCTACTGGTACATCTTAAGAGTTATAATTTGCATTTTCTCTAAAATACCCTCCTTTGAATATTATTATTACTACTACTACTGAACATTAGCCCCATACTAAAGCTCTAAGCCACAGAACAGCCAAGGTAGAAGATCTTCCGCATTATGAACCAACCAGAGCCAGGGGAGGATACATGGAAGCTGACCCTGAGGGCGTTTGCAGGGAGAGCCAGGAAACAAGGCAGATCCAAAGCTTGCTACTGGGTGCAACATCCCAAGCATAGAATCCAGGGTCTTGGCAAGACCCTCCAGAAGACTGTCCAGGTTTCCTGCCAAGATGGTTCCCACAACTGTGAAAGAGAGATCATTCCTGTGCTGTCATTCGGATTTGGCTTTGCCCTAGTGATGAGAAGACATGACCCAAGCGATGCCAGGTTCTCTGATGTGAGTACTTTCAGAGCATTGTTTAACAAGATCCCAGGCCCGAGTAGGTCCTCTTGCCATAGACCCACCACCAGACACTCCCAGAGTCACTAAATGAACAATCTGGATGGATGAGTTTGGCTATGAGCCCAGAGCACACATGGTGTGGATGGGGTTCCATACTCTAGAGGGGATGGTCTGTCACATGGGGTTTCCCAAGTAAATGCCTGAGACACCCCCCACTTGTGGGGTGTGGCCAAGAGAGTGAGGTAAAGGGGACATTTCCTGCTGGTGCACAGCAGGAAACGGTAACTGCCACTTTTAAGGAAATGGGAGAACACTGCCAAACTCTGAGTCATAGGCTACGTCCATCTTGCCCTCTGTTTCGCCAGTAAAATTTTACCGGATCTGCAGATGACATCATTCATGTATGAGAGCTCTGCTTCAACCCACACTCCAGTGATCAGAAAGATACACTGCCTAGATCAGGAGAGAGCCCACAGCAGGCCCAGCTCAGAGCGCGCAGGCCCAACTTGGAGCGTGCAGTCCTGCTGAGGAACTCTGCAGCCTGAGGCCTTAGATAGTGGGGCCTGCCCCGGGGAAGGGTCTGCACATCTGGAGCACAGATCTTTGTTTTGCTGAGCCACAGACTGGTCAGGATGTGGTGGGTGTTACAGCCTCCTTCAGGTCAAAGCAGTGCTGTTGAATCAATTACTTCAGCAGGCAAGAAGGGTATAAGTTAAAATAGGTAATAAAGTGAAGCCGTAAAGACTATGGCAAGTATGAAAGGGGGGAGAAATGGTCCAAAACTCTAGGAAAGAATGCAGTAGTGTTATTCCCACTCTAGCATCTCACAAAGTGATCATGTGCTCAGTTATTCTATCAGCGCGTGTCCTGATGAATGGCCCATGCTGGGAGAAATCATCTACTTTGTTTCTCCAGAGAAAGGAAATTGAATTCACACTTATTTACAGGCTCTTCCTAAAGACTTGGCCTGGCCTGGAAATTTGGAGAGAGGACCCCTGGTGACTTAACTGACCAATAACCCACCAGAGCTGCCAATTGTGGCTACCATTTGGCTCACAGTGGCATCACCTGTTCACTGATGTATGTACTACTTGGCTCTTTTGTGGATATACCGAGACAGAAATTAGCTTTGAGCCTCACGAAGGGCAGTTTGATGAACCGTTTAGCATCTGCACACTGTACATCAATCAATACAGCAGCAGACTGCCAAAGGACTGCCTTGGCCCCAGGACGAACAGACTGTTGTTGCCTGGCTGGAGTGCCAGAGCCCACTCTTTCTCAGCTGTATCACATGAACATAGATGGAATAACCTGGAGGAGAGTACAAATGGGACCAAGAGGGATGAGAAACAGAATGTATTGGAACACATCCATTGAGTGATTCCATGAAACACCCAACATTTGTGATGATCATGATATACCCACATTGTGCCCATGCCACAAATGCCTAATGACAGTAACATGTAGGGACCCAAACTGGTGCTCACTTCTACCTAGAAAAGATGATATGGGAGTATGAGGATGGCCACCAGTTACCAGATTTAGCTAAAATGTCTTTCTGAGTATTATTACTGTGATGAGTAAGAGGGGCTAAAGTAAATGAATACACTGTACTTCCATGAGATCAGTAATGAACATGAAGTATTTCACGAGTGTACAAGCAGTTCCCAGGCTAAAAGAACAGCATACTGCCTAACAATGCCTTCTGGGGTCTTATAGTCTCTTTCCATGATTTACATCTACTTTTGCACAACAAAAAATCCCTGTGTATTGATTTGAACAACATTTTGTTACTGTCTCCATTGGTTCTGTGGGCTAGAAAGGTGAGCGGAGACAATCTAATAGGAGCTTTTTCTCATAGTTGCCATCAGTTGGATTTTTAGCCTGGTGTATTTTTTAGGGTTTAACTGGGATACATGCTCCAGGTAACTTTTCATTCTCATGGCTAGAACCTCAGGAGAGTGAGTTGGAGCTGACAGGGGACTTTGCCACAGGACATCTCCCCATAGATAAGGTGGGCTTTTTCACGACATTAAGACAGACTTTCAGGATAGGTTGACTTTCTCAAAACTGGGCCTTTCAGTAAGCTTTTGAAGTTACAGTGCCCTGTCCACCATCTGATATTGCTTAACTAGTCAGTGACGGACACTGGATAAATGCGGACTCCATGTTACAATGTCCGTAGGGAACCTGGAAGCGATTCTACATCATTTGGGCAATGTGTCAAACATTTCCATCCCTCTGACAGTCATGAAGTATTCACTTGCACTAATGTAGTTAGATTAGAGTCAAACTTATGTAGACAGCAATCTTCAGGAGAAAAACTAGTCTAGAAAAATGATCGGAAGCCTGGAACCAATAAAGTTTCTGTGAGAATTTACTTGCTGATAGCAAATAAATCTCTTACTATTATACACAATTTCATCAGTCTGTTCAAAGACAGTTTAAAGAATCTTTTTAAAGGTGAGGGGAAAGTAGAAAGAGAGCCAAATGTGAGTATACTGTTCAGTCCCCCACTTGGTTACACATCCTGGTACATATGGGCATATAATAAATGTCTAAGGGTGTAAAAATTGCAGGACTTTTTTATAAAGTTAAAAAATGATTTCTGAGAAATCTGAAGCAAAGAGAAGCTGGGGCAAGCTAGAAGATTGTTAATTAGAACTATCTTTGAAATGTATGAATTTTTGGAATGTGGCTTTTAAAATTTAAGTTAGATAATAGGTTCCTTATCATTCAGTTTTGAGAGTTGTTTATATATTCTACACAAAAAAATTGTATCAGCTATGTAGCCTGAAAATACTTTATCTCAGCTTGTGATTTTCTTTTTCATTGCCTTGGTGGTGACTTTGAAAGATCAGAATGTTTTAATATCTTTCTTTTCTTTCTTTTTTTTGAGACAGGGTCTCGCTTTGTAGTTCAGGCTGGCTCTGAGCTCACTATGTAGCCCAGGCAAGCCTTGAACTCAGCAATCCTCCTGCCTCTGCCTCCCGAGTGCTGGGATTACAGGCATGAGCCACCATGCCCTGTACTGTGGTATGTGGTATTGATGGCTGGTGGGCATGAGTCTCCATGCCCAGCATTGTATGTGGTTACCAGGGATCAAACTCAGGACCTTGTGCTTGTGAGACAGGCACTGGAACCACTGAGCTAACCCTCCAGCACAGAATGTTTTAATTTTGATGAAAATCAAATTATAAACATTTTCTTGTACCATATTTTTTCTTTTTTCAGTACTGGGAATCAAGCTCAGGCCCTACAGCTACCAAGGTAGGCGAAGCATCACTCAAGCTAAATCCTCAGCCTTTGTATCATACTTTTGATATTGTATCTAGGAAAATTTCATCAAACCTAAAATAATAATTTTTTGTTATGCTTTCTTCTAAAAAACTTGGTGTCATTTTACATTTAGTTCCATAGTATATTCAAACTTAATTTGTACATATATATGCAAAATTTGGATCAAGACTGAATTTATTGCACACATAGATTCAGTGTTCTATATAGTTGCTTGAAAAACTACCTGTTTGCATTTGCAGTGCTGTTTGGTATCAGGTGACCATGGATGTGTGAGGCCACATGTGGCTTTTCTAGCCACTTCATCTATCCATTTGCTTATCATTGTACAAGCATCACATTGTCTCAATATTACAAAAAGCTTAATCTTTTTGTGCTACTTTGACAGAATACCTGAGAATAAGTAATGTGTAAAGCAGAGAGACATTTTCTCAAGAGTCCTCAAGGCTGAGAAGGCCAAATACCAAAGAGCTGACAGGTTAGATCTCCATTCCAAGATGGAGCCTCATTACTTCATCTTCCAGGGAGGAGGATTATTGAAACTTCTCAATGGAGGAAGAGCAATATAGTGGTGATGTCCCTGCCAACCCTTGGAAAGTGTTATTGATCCATCAAAATTATGAGCATTCAGCACCTATGCACCTTCTGTACTGGTTGGAGCTCTCTAGAGAAAAGTATATACAGAGAAAGTATATATATATATATATATATATATATATATATATATATATATATATATATATATATATATATATGGAGAAAGAGAGAGAGAGAGAGAGAGAGGAATTATACTGGAGTTCAGGATCCAAAGCTGGTTCCACTCCTATAATTGCTGTCTGCCAGCTGTAAGTCACATGATCCAGTATCTACTCAGGCTAAGAAGCTGGAATAAGAGGAACCACAATGCAGCCTCCAAGGATGAAGGCTTCCAGCTCCCTGGAGCATCAATGAGTCTGAATACATGCTGAAGGATGGGGGAATCTGGAGACTAACTTCCACAGTGATGGCAACAGTAAAGATGCACCAAACTAGGGAGACCTCAGCTTGCCAGCCCCAACTGGTTTCCTCCTTCTTTCACTTCAGTTCCATCTCGGTCCCCAGCCTATTCGATGCTGCTGCTCACTCCGAGTAGGTCTTCCTGCTCACGTCCAGGCTGCTGTCTCTGGAGACATCCATAGAATCACTCAGACACATACACAGTGTGATTTACTATTCTTTGAGATGTTCTTTCAACCTAATCAAGTTAACAATCTAAATTAACTGTTACACTTTCCAAAACAGCACAGTCCCCAACACTGCCACATCAGATATTAAATTTCCAACACATGAGTTTTCAAGAGGAAAAACATTTATTCACACTGTAACGTGCAGGTCCTGAAGTCATTTAGTGGGTTCTATAATTTTTTTATTGTCGAATTTGTTTTGAATATTCTAGGTTCTAGGTACTTCTGAAAGAATTTTAAAATTAGTTCTTAAGTTCTTATCCTAGAAAATGTTGCTTTATTTTTGTGAATTTTCTCTTGAGTCTGTAGATCAAATAAGAGGAAATTAAGATATTGATAACAGGGCTGGAGGGTTAGCTCAGTGGTTCTGGCGCCTGCCTCATAAGCGCAAGGTCCTGAGTTCAATCCCCGGTAACCACATATAATGCTGGGCGTGGAGACACGCCCACCAACAATCAACACCGTATACCACAATGCCGGATGTGGTGGTTCACGTCTGTCATCCCAGCACTCGGGAGGCAGAGACAGGAGGATTGCTGAGTTCATGGTGGCTTGCCTGGGCACCATAGTGACCTCAGGGCCAGCCTGAACTACAAAGCGGAGACCCTGTCTCAAAAAAAAAAAAAAGATATTGATAACATTGAGCATCCCAGTGTATGAACATGATTTTTTCTATTTCTTTAATTTTTCTCCAAAAAGTTTGATAAGTTTTAGTGAAGAAGTCTTTCTACCCCTTGTATATCCTCAAGAATATCTTATATTTGATATTATAAATGATGTTCTGTTATATTTGTCAATTTTTCATTGCTAGATTATAAAACTGTACTTAATCTTTATATATTGAACTTATACTATACAACTTTGCAAAAGCCATTTATTAATTCTAGTAGCATTTTATTTTATTATTTATTTATTTATTTATTTTAGTAGAACATTTTATTGAGAGAGAAAGCTTCTGCCTTAAGAGAAAAAGAAGGGGGAACCCGGAAAGTGGATAACCCACCTACCTCACTTTTTAGAGGGCTTTTGTGGAGCAAAACCGAAGGTGAGGTGGGTCCAAAATAGGGGCTACCAATAAAATTCAAGAAAGTGGACGGGCTTCAATTAACCAATGAGTACAGTGGAGGCTTCCAATAAGATCTGAAAGAAATGGGCAAACCATAGTTAACCAATAGGTATATGACAAGTACAGTTGTTTCAGCAATTTCTATTGTATAGGATCCAATGAGAAATCAAGGCTTAGAAGGTTTTTATTGCCAGGAGACTCCTCCAGGTGGTTCAAAGTCCTGGCCCATTATCTGGGGATTTTGTAATTACTGCATTCCAGTTAGGAGCTGGATCCAGACCTTGACCTTCCATCCTAGTAGGAGAATGAGGCCTGTAGCTCACTGCTATCTGGAAGTGTAGTTACTCATTGATGGTGTTGACCTTCAGAAGGATCCTCTTCTTTGCAAGTCTTTCAAGGGCAGGCCCTGTCTATATGCCTACATATGTCTAGCTGGTTTTCTACCTATAATATTCCCCCGTCTGAAGACATACCCAAACTGCTGTGAGGGGCAAGGGCAAAGACTGTTCTAACTTCTTCAGGCTGGAGAAGGGTATAGTTGTGATGGCAGTCAGGGTTACTCCACAGAAGTTCTATCTAAAGCCTCTTGATAGACTCCATGCATTGTCTTAGGTAGGCATACCACCTTGAGTCTGGAGGAGACAAAAATAAGAAGGCAGTTAAGAACACATGGACCAAACAGTAAGGTCAAAAGTATTACTGTGAATATACCCAGTAATTGCTTTCACCATGAGGAACCCCTAATAGCTTCCCACAGAAAGGATAAGGGGAAGGTCCAGTGTTTTAGAATCTGACATAGCAACAAATTGTTGTTTGATATCTTGAACAGAAGTTGAAATATTTGTGGATGGATCAGGGGTGTATACATAACATTTAGCTTTTACAATTGTTCAAGTACCCTCTTGGGCTGCAGTTAAAATGTTTAGTGCCTGTTGGTTTTGAAGGACAGCTTGTTTTATTAATTTTATTTTTTTAATATTAAGAAGGCATATCTCAAGTCAGTATAAATATTGACTTTTCGTCCCTTACAGAGTTATAAAGCCCTGGCCAAATTTATGAGTTTCACTAATTGTGTACTATTGCCAGGCACAAGTGACTAGTGCCAAGCACAAGGAGGAACTCTCAAGCATCTGGTGTACAGTCACTACTGAGTATCCTGTCTTTTTTCCATTTTTATAAAAGTGCTGCCATCACAAAAGAGAAACAGATCAGAATTAACAAGGAGTGTGTCTAATAAGTCTTTTCTGGCTGCATAGGAGCACAGAATTACCTGTTTGCAGCATGTCTTTCAGCCTCAATTTCCTCCTTTTCTGGTAAAAAGGTAGCAGGATTTAAGGAGGAACATGTCTTTATTTGAACAGCTGGCCCTTATAGGAGTAAGGCCTGATATTCAAGAAGGCGACTGTCTGATAACCATAAACTCCCATTAGATGAAAGAAGCCCTGCCACATTATGAGGTGTATATATAAGATCTTTACTTAAGGTCAGTTTGGATGCCTCTGGAACTAAGAGAGCTACTGCAGCCACAGCTCTGAGGCATGCAGACCAACCTTTTGCTAAGAGATCTAACTCATAGTTTAGGTATCCATTTAGAAGGACTTGTTTGAGCTTTCTGAAAGTTGCCTGGGAATCAGGTTCCCTTTTAAAATATGGGTTTTTGCCTTTTGAGTTTCTCTTGTAAGTTGATAGAATGGTTGTGCAGTTTTATTATATGCTGTTATCCAAAGGTGACAGAAACCTGTAATTCCTAAGAATCCCCTAAAGTGTTTTAGGGTTTTTGGTTACAGGTAGGAAAGAATTGGTTCAATTCTTTCTTTCCCCAGTCTCCAAGTTCCTTCAGATGTAATAAGGCCCAAATATTTTACTTCAGGGCTGCAAAGTTGTGCTTTAGATTTAGAAACCTTATAACCTCTGTCTACTAGAAAATTTAGCAAAGCCCAAGTGCCTTGGCTACAAAGTTCTTCTGAAGAAGCACGTACTAATATATCATCTACATATTGTAATACTGTGACCTGGGAATGTTTAAAACATACCAAATCATCTAGTATCATTTTAAATGCTAATAATATTTCCACAAAATCATATCATCTGCATATATATTTTTGTTTGTTAGAGTCTTGTCTAATCTGGGTACTTGTTATCCCCTTTTCTAACTGATTGCACTAGTGGATGTCAACCATACTATAGCAAATGTAAACTTTCATAAGTTACAACTTTCATCTAGATATGCCCCAAAGTGTCATGCACTTACAGGTGGGGAGTTTCAAATGTGGCTGGATTAGAGTAAGTATGGATGATGCTAGGAATAAGGGTACCACGCTCTGAGTGTGAGTTGCAATAATTAATAAGCTTGCAGTCTGAATGGAATGTAAAGTGACAGAAAGAAGACTGCTGCTGCTTGCTGCTTTCCTGTTTACTACTTATTTGCCATAGACTGTTTCTTCGCTGCGATGCTCCTCAGCTGTGTCATTCTACCTTGGAGCCAGGGACTATGGACTGAAAACCACTATAGACTGTGAACTGAAATAAGCCATTCTTCATTTAACTTTGGGTGTCAGGTATTTGTCTCAGCAAAAAGTAACTAAGACAGATAATGTATGTCTTTGTTTTGTTCCTTACTTAGTTTTCAGTATGTTGTAGGATTTCTAAATCTTCCTTATCAGATTGAGTAATTTCTCATCTGTACCTAGTTTTTCAGAGTTTTTAACCAGAAAAGGATATTGGACTTTGCTGAGTGCATCGCCTGTATCTACTAGACTTTTGTTTTAGTTTCAAAATGTGGTTTTAGTTTCATACTTTGATGTCTAATATTAAACCAGCCTTGTATTCCTATGATAAACCACAGTTGGCTAAAAACTTTCACTATCTGATATGTAGTTGTATTTAATTTGATAAAATTTCATTTAAAATATTTGTATCTTTGTCTCCCAATGATGTTGGCCCCAAAATTTGTTCTTATTTATATTATCTGGATTAGACTCTGAAAATTTTGTTTTCACAAAATGAATTGGAATATATTCCTTCTTTAATTTTATGGGAGAGTTTTTATAAAATTGATATTGTTCCACTCCTTATACACTTAGCATAATTCATAATTCTTTGTGGGAAAATGTTTTAACACAAATTTTATTCATTTATAAATATAGCACTTTTTGGATTATTTTTCAGCTTGAGTGACTGTTGGAAGTTTGTGTCATTCAAGTAATTTATCTTTTTAAAATTCTTTCTTGGTCATAAACCTAGAGCAATGGTCTCTGATTAAGGGAAGGAAATTCAGATAAGAGGTATCTGGATGTACCTGTAGGGGTGCCTGAAAAAGTGATAGGATCTTTGATTAACACATTTAATTTAAAACTAAGAGAACCCACTGTGCAGGACATCAAAATTTAACTTTGGTAATTCAGGGCTTTATAATACAAATTAAGAACAAAATAACCAAGGTAATAAACAGTAAGGCTACACATGGGCCCACCAGCATAGGTCCCGTTTCACTAGCACTATTCTATCTGTAGCTCCTGCTATATATGCAGCTTGTCAGTAGAAAGAACAATGAGGACATCAGCCAGCTACTGGGTAGAAAAATGATCGATTGAATTTCTTGTACCCTGTAAGGCGCATTGTGACCCAAACTGACCTACCTTCTAGAATTGTATTCACCTTGCTTCTTACAGTGACTCAGCAAGCATTATATAAATGTTTCACAGGGCTTTAATCTATTATCCTATAGAATATGACTGTGGACCAGTGGATCTGCTTTATAACAAAGGAGGAATGTGACCATATGCAACTGGTTCTGCTACATAATACACAGTCCAAAGCTGATAAGAGAACAATGAAGTAGTTTCATGTGTAAGCAGCAAATATGTCAGCTGGGAGATATCCTGATAAAACATGAGCAACTCTCCTTTCAGAGGAGTGTATGCCTGCACCAATGGTTGATCTACGCTACTGATCCACAGTAGATAGAGAACATGAGTTGAGGAAAGAACAGGTTGTCGGAACTGTCCTGTTCACCATCATTACTCCTAGGGACTCTCTTGGAGGAATTTGTAGTTCCTGCCTCTATAGATTTCTGGTTTTAAATTCTGGTTTCCCAGTGTGTATTGTTGTGACAGGAGAGATAGATTTCCCCCAGAACTAAAGAAATGCTTCTACATGGTTACTTTGTGCTCCTTATACATTTGCAGTAAGAATTGATGACATGAAGGGGGAGTTGATCTTGTCTTCATGAGGAATTATGGTTAATGCTATGTATCACCAGCAGGGAGAAATTAATTTAGCAGTTGACCAGTGACTCAACATACATAAAACATTGCATAATAAAAATTATGAGCCCAACTATTGAAACTTGATAAAAGTACAGTAACCAAGAATCAAATGACTTAAGGAAAGGTCTTACTCAACTTTTCAATAAAGATAATATCCAGTATAAATGATAGCCAAAGGAAGGGATGGTGGAAGAGTAATATATTTGTTAATTATGATCATGGGATCAACTGAAATAATACCATCTGTATTTTAATGCTGCTCTTACATTTTTTTAGGAATTTTAACAAATCAGAACCCTATAGAAGTTCTACCTGGGTAGAGAAAAGGTGTGACTAGCAAGTGGACCCTGGTAGTGCAGGCAGAGTGCTGTAAGGAACAATAGTAGTATTGCTGATACACAGCTCAAATCCTCCTTAAATGAGACCTGCCTCCTCCCTAAATATTTTGAGTATTGGCAAATAACTCACACCTGGTCTCTGTCCGGAGAATTTCCTCCAGCCAAATGGAAGCCAATTTGACTCAGTGGCTCCTTTGCCAAAGACTGAACTGTATGTTATAGCCGCCTCCAGTTTGACTGCACATATGGCTTAAAAATTTCACTAGCAAATCAGACCATCATACATAGATCCCAAGACTATACACTTTACCCTCACCCTAATCTACTTCCTTCACTCTTTCCTGAGTGTATTCCCACAATAAGCATGTATTAATCTTTATATCAATTTCCCCTTGTAAAAAGTAAAAAACATATAACATTACCATGACCTGTTTTACTTCAGTAGAAGTTAGACTCTGAAAGTCTCGGTCTAAGTATGGTAAAGGTTCCAGTATTGACCTCATTTATTATAGAACTGTGGGTACAGGTTTCCACTTGATAGGATGTTGGGTGTCAGATAATCTGTTCTGTATTGTAACTCAATTAAAATAATGAATCATTAGATTCCGTAACCAAGATACATGGAATACAAAATTAACAAGATTTGAGTCCTGTCTTTACTCCCAGCCAAGCCAATATATATTACAAATAAATAATTTTACCTGTGTATTTTACTTTCTTTACCTATAAATCAAAAATGTTAAGAATTACCCCATTATGGGCTGGAGATTTAGCTCAGTGGTTCCAGCACCTGCCTCGTAAGGGCAAGGCCCTGAGTTTGATCCTGGTAACCACATACAATGCTGGGCATGGTGACTCACGCCCACCAGCCATCAATGCCACATACCACAGTGCTGGGCATGGTGGCTCATGCCTATAATCCCAGCACTCGGGAGGTAGAGACAGGAGGATTTCTGAGTTTGAAGCTTGCCTGGGCTGCATAGTGAGCTCAGGGCCAGCCTGAACTACAATGCGAGACCCTGTCTCAAAAAAAAAAAAATAAATAAAAAGAATTACCCCATTAGGTCCTCAAAGAAAATTGGAAAGATTAAGAAGCTAATGGTTATAAAGTTGTTTGTAAATCCTCACTCATAAATTATATAAAGGTTGTGATTATGTGGTTACTATCTAAGTAAGCACCCAAATATTATATGCAATTATATTTAATCATAAAATATCTGAGCAGATAGAAAGGCTGATATAACCCAAATGGACCTAATTACTTGCTCTTTTTCCTCTGCACATTTCTAAGATATATATGAAAGACATAAAATAAAAGACAATGATTTTCATAAATTCATACCAAGGTTAGAATGATAAATTTATTATTTAATAGTTGATGTAATTTCTTAGTATAAGAAACTGGTTATTGGATGAAAGTCAATAATCAAAGACTAAGTTTTGCTTTTGTCTGAAAGATCAATATTTAAACTACCTACCAGTGATCCCATATTAATTTTATTTCTTTCAGGAAAATATATCCTCCTTTCAATAAAAAGCTAAAAATTCTTTAAACATATCTTTTTATCTAGATTTTCAAATATAGATCCTTGTGACTGTACTTCATGACTTTATTTTCTTTCTCCTGACTAACTTAAGTGAATAATTTTAGTAATATATGTTTATATATAATCTGATAAAGTTACATGGTGTTCTAAAGTTAAAAAGTAACAAAGCCATAATACTGATATATTTTAGATGTATGTCAGAGTTAATTCCTATAGTATTTTGCTTGACTTTGATTTAAAATAACTGAGAATTTATTTTCATACTCTTTGTAGTTTACCTTGTTTGTGATGGCAGATGACTTATCTTGGCTTTATTGCCCATTATGTGATCCACCTTTTTTTTAGAGAATTTGGCAGACTTAAGGTGACACTTCCTGAACATTCATGTACCCAAAGTTCTACAAATTATTTGCACCTCCCAAAGAGTAAGTGAAAATAATGCATCAGTAAACTTTAAGTGATTTCTGGCCATTTGTTCTAGGTTCCCAGCCATGTATTCTCAAGTCTGCTTTCCTGAAGCAGTAACAGCAACCATTTTTTTTTTTTTTACTTCAGCTGCTCACTCTAGGATTACCTGGAGTGCAGAGACTTCAGTGAGCATGTCCATTGCTGCTTACCTACCTGCTCCAACTTCAGGACCAACATTAAATGGGGTTACCCACCCACACACAGTAGGTAAATTTTATATTGCTCTTTAATCATTCCTGGAAACTGCAAGTTTATTTCATCCAATGATTCTTAAATACTCTGAAATATCTGTATTAAATAACATACTAGTTAAATATCAAGACTGGTTCTGTTTCCAACAGTAAATCCTGTCTGATAATGTTTTTAGCTGTTGTACCCATCACACTCTCTAAAATACAGAACAAAGAAAGGGTAGAATAAAATCTATTATTACTTAACTTCCTTTCTCTTCATTTTACTTTTCCTTCTTAGAATCTCCACACAAAGTATATTTACACGTGCTGTTATGCACACATACTCAAGTAACATGAACATAATTGGAAAGACTCAGAATTCATGCCGTTTCAAATTTTGGATTTCTTCCCCGTGACCTATAAGGGTTCAATCTATAATAAAGTCCTTGGACTTTTTTTGACCTTTGATAATTTGTGAGAGCTGAACTGTCTACTGAAATATTTTAGCACTGCTAAGTGCAACTGGGCATAAAGTGAATGCCAACAAAGATAGAAAGAAGGTATTAAATACTATTTCATTAAAAA
This sequence comes from Thryonomys swinderianus, assembly GCA_004025085.1. Taxonomy (NCBI): domain Eukaryota; kingdom Metazoa; phylum Chordata; class Mammalia; order Rodentia; family Thryonomyidae; genus Thryonomys; species Thryonomys swinderianus. Next base: position 9,616 of record PVIC010019295.1, on the reverse strand, counting down.
TACACCAAAGAAACCAAAGATCCTATGCACATAAGGAACACAGAGAGCTAGCAGAAAAATTAATAAGCAGCTAAGTTCATGTGTTGATCAGCAAATTAAAAATTTTAGACAAAGAGGGCCAGAGGGTTAGCTCAGTGGTTCCAGCACCTGCCTCGCAAGCGCAAGGTCCTGAGTTCGATCCCTGGTAACCACATACAATGCTGGGCATGGAGACTCACACCCACCAGCAATCAATACCACATACCACAGTGCCAGGCATGGTGGCTCACACCTGTAATCCCAGCACTCGGGAGGCAGAGGCAGGAGGATTGCTTAGTTCGAGGCTTGCCTGGGCCACATGGTGAGCTCGGAGCCAGCCTGAACTGCAAGGTGAGACCCTGTATCAAAAAAAAAAAAAATGTAGACAAAGAAAATGCTTGTTTCTTCCTCAATTTTTAGATTTGTTAATTATCTAAAAAGACTGTAATCCTCACCATCCCATTAGTTAACTCTTAGACATTTTTTAAAGAAAATATAGTATTTTCACAGTTTGACCTGTGGAAACATTGCCATGATATATCATATTTTCATAAGAGAAGTTACAAATTATTTATATACAACTTAGTTTCTAGTCAAACAAAGAAGTAAGTCAAATTTATAACAGCCAACGATGTTAACATCTACTTATATAATTTATTATTTTTAGAAGAAAAATCACATTTATAAAATGGGTTAATCACATAAAAATTTCCACAAATTAAGTGTGTCATCTACATTTCCAGTCGAAGAGTTAGCAGGTCTTTAGGCACCCCTGAATCTATAAGACTTCATTTGTAAGTTATCTAGTCTCCCAAATTAAAACCTACACATATAATCACATATTTACAGAAGTGAAACTGACCTGTCAACCTGTATTATTGTTGGACTATCTAATTACAAAACCTAAAGTAGCTCAGACTAATTTAGGACAAAAACTGATCATGATCAGTAGCACACTGATGACATTCAAGGGCAAATTGTGGACTCAAATTCACCAAAAGTAGCAACCAGAAAGTCAAGCAACAAGACTTCTATCTTCATTGTATGGCTAGACTACTTGTTACAGTGTTCCAACTGGTCACACTCTTTCATTCTTTCCTCTACTATAGACAACTGTATGCAGTAATTATCATGGAATCACACCCTAAAACTTGCAGAGGATTCCTGTCACTTTCAAAGGAAGGTCAGAAACATTGGTGTAACCAATAAAATTTACATATATAGTTATCTTTCTAACCTCTAGGCTACTCTTCTCCAATTCTACTGGTATCTTAGTAGTTTTGAGGAGTGTACTTGCTCCTGCCTCAAGACCACTGCAGGAAAATTTCCCTCCTGCTAGAGTTCTCCTTTTAGCTCTCTCCCTGCAGTATGTCAGTGTTGCATATTGTCAGTTAGAAATATAGTACTTGCATGTGTAGTACATTAAAGAAGCAAATGGCTATTGTCTCCTGTTATGCTTGCACCTCAAGAATCTAAAAGTGGCCTTGTTAGGTGACTCTGCTTTGGGGTCCAAGGCAGTGGCTGTCCTACAGTTACCTGAAGCTTTGACATTACTGCAGCTCCCACTTCTAAGGCTGATCCCAGGTCTCGCAAGTTGGTGCAACATATTTATGATACTCAGAGGAAGAAAAATGCCAATCAAGGATTTTATACCCTGCTAAGTTGACCTTTAAACATAAAAGGCCACAGGCAAGTAGTTAGGAACCTTCAAGAAGATAGGAATAACAGTGGTAAAAAGTTGCAAAGGTTAAATCAGAACAAAAGTATAACTTGCGCATACATCACCATTATTGGGTAATGAGAACGTCAAAGGTAAAACTGCTCAATATGTGGAGGTGGTTTATGAGATCACACCATGGGCTCTGCCCAGGCTACTGCCAGTGGCTATAATTCTAAATGTCAACCTTCCACCCAGGCAGCCTTGGTGCAGGGGCAAATATGAATGGCTAGTACAGTCCTCACAGAGGATCGGCATGCAGATGGTTCACCAAATTTAGTGACTTCAGCAGGATCTTGTATTAAAAATTCCTTTTAGGTGAAGGGATGGGGATGTTCAAGGTGTGAAGGCATTGAGTCCCCAACACTCTCCACGCCTACCCCCCCAACTCTATACCCGAAAGTGATTCCTAGCCACCTATCTCAGTGCTCCTGTATCTCCTTGGGTTTCTTCCAATTCTAACCCAAATTCTTTATCTGCTGCCTTTCCAAGAACCTGGCCAGAATGCCTAGGTTTGGCAGTGGTCTCTTATGGAGCTGGCAGATGTCCTATGTCATCTCCTAAGTCCTATATTGGGGGTGATGAGTCTTCTTACCGGGTGCCAGTGTGGACCCTAATGTCATGCATATAATTGTAAGGACAGGTATTTTTCCTATAGCTGAACAAGAATTCTCATGTCTATAATTTTACTAATTGGTTCCAATATTATATCCAGTGTACTTAATGTTTAAATTTGAAAATGTGCATGTGAAATTTCATGTTATCAAAGGGAAAAGTTGAATGTTGAATTTGGATCACTTAAATTACATAAAACCACAAGCTCATTGTTTCCTTAACACATTTATGGATGTATTATTAACATGTCAGTAATCAACCTTGTGCCTTTTGAACCTAAGAACTTGATGTGTATGTGCTCCTTAGCTGGACTTTTCAAACTTCTTCATTATTGTAAAATATCAATTTATAATGCCACTAGTAGATTACTAAAAAAACAATCTAAGCATCCAAGTAAGTAGAAATATTCTGAAGTTTTAAACTAAACTAAAAATGTCTGATGGAGTCTGGAATATTTCCCAGAAAGAATCCATTGAATGCAGGTTACCATGGTGATTAGCAAAAATGTGGAATAAAGTTCATTTCATGATAATTGCTACATATTTGCAGCTGAAGTGCATCTTTCAGTTTCAGATTCAGACTCTGAGACCATAATAACAGCTCTGGAGTCTGTGCTGTGTATTTAAACCTATAATATCGTGCACAGACATATCTGATTCAATGGAGATTCTCTTTTGTGGTGACCAACATTATAATTTTTAAAAAGCTTATTCCTGCTTATTGAAATTTCTGTGTATAGTTAATTGAGATTATGTTTGGTTGATTCTTAAGACACAGAATTTATAATGTCCTTAAATCAATTTAAAGATAAAAGGAAAGCATTTTATTTTAAAATCCTCCCCCTTTAGGAGGAAAGCTGAATTTATTTTTGAAGCAGCTGAATGATCATGCTTGTAATTATTTCTGAAGAATTTCATGGTCTAATGCCAACTTTTTGTGAATTAATAATAAGTTTTGATAAACTGTGACAAAATCAGAAAGTTAGTGCCTTGAAAAATCTCTTTTAACTCTTTGGGGTTAGGAGAAAATTAAATTTATAATGTAACAAGCTGCCAAGAGATTAGTATGTGACATTAAAACCAGAGAAATAAACCCAGAGATTCTTAATAATAGAATCAGAACAGCGATGTCCACATTCTTGCTACATACTAATTTACATAAAGTTTTTATGATTATAAAATATGATTTTTGAAAAGTGCTCTCATTAAAAATAATATTAAATAAAATAGTGACATTCACTGAAGACCTGTGTTACACATAGTTCGTGTCACCATCACAATTACGCCAAGAAGTGAGCAGCTGCTGTTTCACATTTTGATGAAACCAGGGCAGAGAGCACAGAAAGCGTGTGCTTTATGTCACAGCACAGCAAGAGCAAGAAGGAAGCTCAGAATGGTGGGCACTGGCATCCTCGCTCCTAGAGACAGAAGGATGTGTGGCTAATCTGAAGGACTTTTGCCCCCTGTTCATGGAACCCAGAATGGATGTCCAAAGACACCTGGTAATGTCAGTGCTCCAACAACTCTCAATCAGCAAAAGTGGACTCTAGGCTTATCCCTTGCATTTCAATTCAGGCACTCTTATAAGTCACATCTTTAACTTGAAATTATTGTTAGAGTCCTCTCTTCCCGACCAATGGGCAAAACAGCACAGGCTTCTGCAACTTGTTCTCTGAGTCACAGCCTTCAGGGTGGATCCCTTTGTCCTTTTTCTCCCTCTCATTCTCTCTCTGCATTTTCCATATATTCTCTGTATCTTATTATATATAAAATATATAGTGGAAAGAAATCCCCTTTCTCTTCAGTCTGCCTAGACATGAATAAACAGAACCACTAAGTGCTGTTTGAATTATAATTTACAAGCACATGGTGTTGGATCTGTGAACCAACTCACAGCAAGCTGACTCCTGTTGGAGATGTGCAAGACCAAATCCCAGCACCTTACACCCTTCTTTCTCCTTCCCCCATCAATCTCAGAAAAGCAAATTTCCCAGTTCTCTTAAGCTATGGAAAACCAATGCTTCCCTTAGCTTTTCTCTTACTTTTAAAAGACCTATTTTAATCCTACTGGAGATTTCTTTTGACACATACAAACAGATTCCATAGATTACTCAAAAATACTGAAGCAAAGTCAAATTTAGTAGAAATCTTTCAAATCATTAATCTTCACAGTAGAGCTATTACAAGTGGGAAGGAACTCTTTCAGTGGACTTTGCCTTGATAATAAATGCTTCGCCCTTGACAGTGCATCTGTGTGCCTGTGTCTTGTGTGTGAGGGGTGGAGTAGTAGCTGTTGAAACTAATGCCAGTGTTTTCTTAAAAAGCCAAACCTAGGACAGACAAACAGCCTCTAGTTCATGCCATCCTGTAGAACAGTTGACCATCATGAGAAACAGAGGGTTATGATGGATAGAAAAGCATTAGTAGTTCTCATTTGCACAAAGCTCACAGAAACACTTGGAGTGTATACTTATTAAGGGCATTTTGCCCCCTCCCCCCACCATGGGACCAAACTCAGGGCCATGTGCTTATGAGGCAAGTGCCAGAACCACTGAGCTAAATCCCTGACAAGGAAGAGTATTTTCGTGTTGCTTGGATTTTAGATTTGAATGAATAATAAGTAGATTCAACTTATATGTTTTGAATCAGCAGCATGTTTATTAACCCTAGAGGAACACCGCCAAGAGGCCTCCCTTCTGCAAGGGAGGGAGAAGCCTGGATAGACTGCTTATCCAGTGTGGATTTCAGGACATCTGTTTGGTCTTTGCTCATGACTACCTGCATGGATCCAAGCAGCATTATTACATTGATAACATTTAGGAAATACAGCAATATATTTAAAAAGTGCAGTGAATGTCTTTTTACTGATGTAAAACATGTTTATGAAATTGAATCACTGCAACATGCAAATAGTAGTAAATTACTGTAACTCTAGTTAAGTACAAAGCTTGAAAATCTTTTATCTTCACAGAGGAATAATTGCACATGGGAACTCTCTTCAGTGCTTTCATAATAGACACCTCACCTCTCAGAGTTCTGTGATTGGCCAAAGCAATGGGTGCACCGATTACTGTCAACTGAAGTTTGTAAAATGTTTTACAAATTGGTCTTCGCTTGTATATAAAGATTAAAACCCACAAATAAACAATTTTTATTTCTCATGGCTAGTTTACCACTTACCTCTTAAAAAATATTTATAACCACACAATCCTTATTTCACTGCAATTATTTAAATCATGAACATTCTTTAAAAGTAAATGATTCATATGAAAATGTTTATGACTTTATCTTGGCCGCTTAGCAAGAATATGTTGAATCCTTGTGGTTGGGAAGAATAAATCAGGTGCTATCTGAGGAAATAATGGGCTACTGTACCAGCAACTCTCCTCTGATATTTTAATACTTAATATTCCCTATGAAATAGTAAAATACAACTATACATGTTAAGGAATAACTTCCAGTGAATTAAGTTACTCAATAAATACAGGGTAATAATTAACGGTTGTTAATGGCCCTACTTCAATAAAATAAGCTCTGTTGCATATCTTGTTACATTATCAGTGTATTAGCCTATAATCTCAGCATTTGAAAGGCTGATGCAGCACAAGTGTTAGTTAGAGATCGGCCTGGTCTGCCTAGTGAGTTCAAAGCCAGCCTGAACTACATAGCAAAGACCTATGTAGAAAAAACAAAAATAAGAAACTAGTATGCATCTAAAAGGAGCTGCAAACATTTTTAGTAGGATAAAAGTTACTGCTGATGTAGCAAATAACGAAGCATGTGGCACCTTGTCTGGCTGTGGGCTGTGAGGGTCACCAGGCCACTGTCGTCACACGACACATTCCCCAAGCCCATCTGTCAGGGCTGTGATTCGAGTCGGTGGCTCATTGAGCCCCACGTGACTGCACATCACAGCCTCCCACCAGGCACAGGAATAGAAACGCCAAGTGCCAAATTGCCAAGTGCTAAGGATGTTAGTAATTGAGAGTGTTTTGAGAGTCTCAAAAATGGTACTCTTTCTGCACATAAATAATTTGGAAGAAAATAACTTTCCTGAAACCTAAAAACAAGCAACTCCAATTCAAATCAAATGCAGACAGTCTTTGCTTGCTGACCTCCCTGCTCAGTGACTGATCGGATTCACCCCTCAGTCCATCTTTTTGTACAGTACCCCATGTTTCCACAGTATTGTCATGTTTGCTGATTGGACTGACCAGCACAGTACATGTTTATTAAACATTTCTCAACATCTGTTTCATAATTTTGTCTTATGATATCCATCTTCAGCATGAATTTGAGAATGTCATACTATACCATAATCTTGTCACAACCATCTCTGTGTTCCCCGGCACCTTGCCTGATATATAACTGTTCATTGAATTAACTCACCCACACAAAGCTTTACTAAGCATGAAATGCTGAGTGTAGTTAACAGACAGTTTCCCATTTGCACCAAGCTATCACTTTAACAGGTATCGTTTGAGAGGTGGTGGAGTGGTGGCGTCTCAGTATGTGATGTGCAATTTATCAAAGCTCTGGAATGTCATGCACACATGTACACGGAGAGGACCCAGAGTGGGGCTCTGGGCACCTGGTATTATGGAAGCAGCAATGAAAGGTTCCCAGTAGAAGATGCTGCCAATTCACTTTTGCTTTACGGTTTCTCTCTACATGAAAAATTCCCAGGTTTATATTTGCACAAAAGATGGAACTGTGATGCATTGCACCATCCACAGTGGAGTACTCATTACCTTTTATTTTAGTTCATGATTCAGCCAGGCTCATTGTTTCCCGCCCCCGGTGACTTGCATAAGGAGGCTGTGATAGCAGGACGCATCGCTCCTCGGCCAGCCTCGGCCAGCTGAGTGCTGACCACCAGGAGAGGGTGATGACTACATTCCACAGCAGCAGGTGGGGGATGCAACAAATACCGGGCCCTTTTCACAGATTAATAATAGCTCCTTGCTTTTTAAAATAAAACTTCTCATCAGAGAGAAAGTTTTACCATGCCTGATTCAATCTGATCACTTTCTAGATAAGAGGAGGCTTAGAACTTCCCGGAACAACTTTGCCCCTGGAGCACACGTGGGATGTAAGTTAGCCTCACCTCTCTGCCCAGGGCATCCAGGCCAGGGTGTTCATGTGTTTTCTTTTAAATCCCAGTAAAAAAGAGATGGTATGTGATCCTCATTAATCTATTGTCCTGGTCTTTTGCCATATCTGGTAGGATAGTCTTATGTTAACTGAAAACACCCAATAATTTCCTGTTCATCAATTAGTTAATATGTAAAATATTTGCCCTCTTTCTTTCAAATGTCAAAGTATTTTCTGCAAAATTGGTATTGTAACAGACATATAATTCTGAGATAATGTTCGTTAAGAAAGTCCTTTCATTTGAAACCCCGGAATGTTGAAGCTTCATTTACCAACTATTCAGAAATCATGCTGAGTTGGCACTTGTTTGGCAGGCTACATTCAGTGGCACTATTGTGGGACCACTTATCCAATTTAGAGAGTGCTACAGTCTAATTCAGCATGATATTTAAACAATATAGAGGCTTTTCAGAGAAGGAAAATATGAAGATCTGTATTTGTGTCACACTAAATTATGCTAAATATTGATGTAATGTCACACAAATGGGAAAAATTCTCCTGTTTTTCTGGTAAGCCCTCATGATAGCATTATCTGTTGTTTCTTTGAAGTCGTTTCAACTCTTGTTCTTTTTGGCTGTGAAGCAGATGCCTAATGAGCTCTCTTTGTTGTTCTGTTTTGTTTGTGTGAAGTGGTGAAGTGTGTCCTGTCTTCTTTTTTTTTCAAGGAACCTTCCACAAGCCTTCATTTGTGAGGCTGATAGTTGCACGCAGTGAGCACGTTGCATCACATTGGATGCATTAAGAAGCACAAGTGTATCACAAAGCAAAGTTCTGAGTGTGCGGCTGAGTCCTGGACAGCAAACCAAGGCCAAGGCCTACCTGAATGGCTGGCACCAACCAACAGGTTTGCATCATCAGTGGATGAAGAAAAGGAAGGACAAAGACGTGTGGCCATTTTGGGGAGGCCTCCTTCACCTCTGGAAGCTGGTCTCCAGCTGCTTCAGCTTCCCAACTGCTGACTAGTTCCACAGAGTTAGCCGTGGGCCTTGAGCTGGCTCTTCATCCTTGATCCTCTTGTTCCTCTGCTTGCAACTTGCGGGCCCAGCGGCTGCCGCGCACTCCTGTGTGCAGACAGCCCTGTGACCTTTCCTCCTCTACGCCTGTGAGCCGTTTTGTCAGCTCCTTGGCGTAATCACATATTTATTTTCTACTAATTATCTTCCCTTTAAGAACTAACTAATACAATGAAGGAAAAGTAAGAAAAATACAGCAAAATACAGCAAAAGAAAAGAAAACGATAATCCATAATTTCATGGATGTGCATATTTGTGCTGGGAAATCTTTTAACATTAGAAATTCTTGAATAGTGGTCTATTTTTATTTACATTTTATAAATGCCATGTCAGTGATCACTCACATTCATATCAACTCAAAGGTCAAGAAGACTGATGTATACTGTAGGTTAGCATATAGGGATTGATATACATAACTTAATGAATATATATTATTATATATTAATTAAAATGAGTTCATTGCCTTTACAATAGCCAGGGAGAAAAATATACAGGATGGTCAGTTAGCAAAAGGAGAGATGCAATTTTTCAATAGAAGTTACATTTAAGTGAATTAAATGTTTAGTTATTAAAAGTAAAAATTATTTAAGTTTACAACATGTAAAGTGTATTATGTCAAATTTAGTCATTTGATACCCCAAATCATAAAATAGTACTATATACTAGGAACTGACTTAAATCTCGGGAAAATTACCATGAATGAAAACCTTGAGACAATTAGAGCTAAATGGGTGCACATTGAGGCCATACTCTTAAGTGTAATAAATAGGACACATATCTGTAGTAATCACTGAATAATTTCTATGGGGTGACAAAGTGAAAGTGTGAGAACTATAATGTATAGCAGGTATTATGAAATAAGAAAATGTTCAAGGAAGAAGGGGATCTAGAGAGAGAGCTGGGGGAGAGGAAAGAAGGAAAAGAAAAAAAAGGAAAAAATACAAGCAGTCTCTGTAAATGAGGAGGTGTGGTAAGGCTGATAGATATATTTTGAGATTATTTATACTGTATATTGAGGTAAATGATGCAAAATATATTCTCAACAACCATCAGCATGGGTATTCATCTGTAAGGACTTGGTATTGTTCTTAATGTTTTTT
>PVIC010019294.1:0-30712 GCA_004025085.1 Thryonomys swinderianus | reverse complement strand
CTCGAACTCAGCAATCCTCCTGTCTCTGCCTCCCGAGTGCTGGGATTACAAGCGTGAGCCACCACGCCTGGCACTGTGGAATGTGGTGCTGATTGCTGGTTGATTGCTGGTGGGCGTGAGTCACCACGCCCAGCAATCTATGTGGTTACCGGGATCGATCTCAGGACCTTTCACTCGTGAGGCAGGCGCTGGGACCTTTGAGCTAAATCTCCGGCCCTGTTAAAACACTTTTGTAGCCGGACGTGGTGGCTCATGCCTGTCATCCCAGCACTCGGGAGGCAGAGACAGGAGGATTGCTGAGTTCGAGGCTTGCCTGGGCTACATAGTGAGCTCAGGGCCAGCCTGAACTACAAAGTGAGACCCTGTCTCAAAAAAAAAGGAAAGAAAACAAAAAAAACCACTTTTGTACACCTGTATTTCTGAGTGTTTCTGGAGTTCTCATGTGAGGCATCTGCAGAAGTCTTGCAGAAGAGTGGACCAAAGCCAGAATATCACAAAATCATTGAAAGAAGGTGGTGACCTCGGGAAGCTCAGTCTTCGAGGGTACTGGGTCATCCACAATCCAGAGTGAGCAGCAGAGCTTTAGTGCAAAGAGCTGTAAAGAATATTTGAGGGGGCTGGAGGGCTAGCTCAGTGGTTCCGGTGCCCGCCTCGCAAGCGCAAGGTCCTGAGTTCAATCCATGGTAACCACATATGATGCTGGGGGTGGAGACATGTCCACCAACAATCAACACCGCATACCACAATACTGGATGTGGTGGCTCACGCCTGTCATCCCAGCACTCGGGAGGCAGAGACAGGAGGATTGCTGAGTTCGCGGAGGCTTGCCTGGGCACCATAGTGAGCTCAGGGCCAGCCTGAACTACAAAGCGAGACCCTGTCTCAAAAAGCAAAAAAAAAAAAAGAATATTTGAGGTGGGCCGGAGATTTAGCTCAGTGGTTCCAGCGCCTGCCTTGTAAGCGCAAGGTCCTGAGTTTGATTCTCGGTAACCACATATAATGCTGGGCATGGTGACTCATGCCCACCAGCAATCACTACCGAATACCAAAGGGCTGGGCGTGGTGGCTCACACCTGTAATCCCAGCACTCGGGAGGCAGAGACAGGAGGATTGCTGAGTTTGAGGCTTGCCTGGGCTACATAGTGAGCTCAGGGCCAGCCTGAACTACAAAGCGAGACCCTGTCTCAAAAAAAAAAAAAAAAAAAATTGAGGTTTTCACCATATGAATTTTGGGGTGTGTGTTGGGGATTCAATTCAGAGCCTTTGCTTTTACACTATGCTACATCTCCATCCCTTTTTATTTTGAGACTGGCAGGGCCTTGCTAAGTCACTAGTTTGGCCAGGCCTGGTAGAAACTATCAACCCTCCTGCCTCAGCCTCCTAGAATACTGGGATTACAGTTCTGGACCACCACACTTGACGGCCTACATGAATTCTATGACACCAGCTCAATTTTGTCTCCAAGATAAACTCAGATACTAGTGGCTCACAGGCAGCAGCGTTAAGTGGGTGTTGTGGCTGCATTCCAATAAAACTTTATGGGCAGACAGTGGGATAGGTTTTGCCTCGGGACAGCAGTTTGCCAGTGCCTACTATAAAGGAAAAACAAGAAACAAAGCAACACCCCAGTTTGATTAATGGTTTCTGTGAGTGGTCAGTGTGTTCAAAAATAGCACAAATTGTAGGAAGGAACAGCCCAATGAAATTTGAAAAGGCGGATGTTTACAGAAAGGGGGAAGATAAGTCATGACATTTCCCCTTCAGATTGGCTTGTGAACCTGGCCTGGGTGTGGGTCGGATGGGGGTGGGGCAGTGTGCATCACACTTGGAGGGTCTGAAGGCACATTGGAAAGTCTGGGACATTGTGGGGGTGCACCTGTTTGCCGATCCTTCAGTAAACCCCAGAAGTGTCCTTTGCGAGGTCAGTGTCCCACCAGCATCTAATGGTTCAGGGAAAGTTTGAGCAAAGCCATCTCGCTGTACCCCAGTAAGGTGACTCATACAGAAGTCAGGGATGTGCTCAGGACGGATTCCTACAGAGGCAGAGCAGGGCGTGCTCCCCAGAAAACTGGTTCTGCCTGCTCATACCTGAGTCAGGTCATCATGCGGCCCACAGCCATGGCTCTCTGAGCTCTGATCGTTTTTAAGGCATCAGGGGACGAAAAGATTCTCACATGCATCTCCGAGCCCAGAACATAGGCCTACATTGGAGGCGTTTCAACCATAGCTAGAAGTGGACGTTGCGGAAGTGATGAGCCTCTGGGTTTAGCCGAGTCTCAGTGGCAGAATCTTGAAAGTGACCAGGAGTTTAGCGCCCCTTGGTCAGGAGGGGAGGAGAGCTGCATCCTCCTGGCCTTGGGGAGGGAGGATCCAACACATAATAGGGTTGATGGGCAGAGACTTCGTTATTAGGAAATGTCCAGAAAGGGAAAATGCACAAAAACAGGGAGCAGGCTGGGGGCTGCCCAGGCTCCAGGATGGGCCGGGAGTGACGGCATAATGGCACATTTCCTTTGGGGAAGTGCTTTCTTCTGGAGGGTGTTTCGAAGGTGTGATGGTGAGAGCTGCATGACACTGATGGCTCCTTACTTAAAACAGTGCGACTTTGGGTTTTTCAACTTTCTGGTGGTGTGACAGCTATATGCATGCATTTAGTAGAAGCCATGCTTTGAATTTTGATTTTCATGCTTTTCCCAGGCTCTAGAAAAGGTATATGGTATTCTGTTTGATCACGAGGGGAAACAACAGGCACATGGATCATATTCAGTGAGTTACAGAAAATACTGAACTCCACGTGATGTAAGCTTTGTGCTAAATCATGTTGCCACCTGTCAGCTAACATGAGTGTCCTTGGTGTGTTTAACGTAGGCCGGGAGGAGCCAGGATCTTCAGTGGGTTACTTTTTTCCCCTAGTATTGGGGCTCGAACCCAGGTCCTTTGCACTGAACTGCATCCCTGGCCCTTTTTATTTTTTGAGATAAGATTTTACTAAATTGTCCAAACTCGGTTCAAGTTTATAATCCTACTGTAGCCTCTCAGAGTGCTGAGGTTATAGACAAGTACTATCATGCTTGGCTTTAAGCACATTTTTTACTTTAACATTTTCAGGGATTGGTGGGTTTATTGGGGTGTGGTACCAACTGAAGTTGAGGAGCATCTGTATGGTGAATCTACTAAATCCTACTGCATTGTGAAGTTGGAAATGGCTGGAATAGCGTTTGTTATGTTACATAATTTTTTTTTTTTTGAGACAGGGTCTCATTTTGTAGTTCAGGCTGACCCTGAGCTTACTATGTAGCTCAGGTAAGCCTTGAACTCAGCAATCCTCCTACCTATACCTCCCAAGTGCTGGGATTACAAGCATGAGTCACCACGCCCAGTATTGTTATATGTGGTTACCGGGGATTGAACCAGGGACCTTGCACTTGCCAGGCAGGTGCTGGAACCACTGAGCTAAATCTCTGGGCCCTGTTACATGATTTTTTTTTTTTTTGAGACAGGGTCTCGCTTTGTAGTTCAGGCTGGCCCTGAGCTCACTATGTAGCCCAGGCAAACCTCGAACTCAGCAATCCTTCACTTTCTGCCTACTGAATGCTGGGATGACAAGTGTGAGCCACCACGCCCGGCCCTGTGGTATGTGGTACTGATTGCCGGTGAGCATGAGTCATCATGCCCAGTATTGTATGTGGTTACCGGGGATTGAACCAGGGACCTGGCGCTTGCCAGGCAGGCAGGCGCTGGAACGACTGAGCTAAATCTCTGGGCCCTGTTACTTGACTTTTACCACAATTGAAGTAGAAAGTAGAATGATGAAGCTGATTCTGGAGACTTCTGAGAGTAAAAGGGGTCTGTCCCGTGAACAGGGACACGTGATCACCCTGACCAAAGCTACCCCATTCTGACTCCTAGGCTGTGCACTTTACTCCCAGACACCGCCCTGTTCAGGTTAACTGAAGCCTTCCGCATTTAGAAGGTCAGGCTTCTTGGGCTTTTGCCCAGCCAGCCACGTCCCCCGGGAGGGTAAACGAGCAGCCTCTGCTCCAGGACTGTCTGTCTCAGGCCCTTTTGCACCTGCCCTTTCCTCTCCATTGAGATGTCCCCATTCTGGCAAGATGCCCCAACTACTTCTTTGAGCTTTTGCAGTCACCATTCTGTCCCCATCAGGGCAACTCCTGCATTTTAAAGTGCTTAGTTTCCTCCTCCCCGTTAGATTATGTCCACCCCTCCGGGATCAGAAATAGGAATTTCCTTCCCTGCCATTCCCAGCCCAGTATGGCCCTCAGAGGCTCTTAGTAGACATTTGTGTGAAGGACATGAGTTCCCTGAGCTCAGAGTCCACTCCTGTGGTTTCCTTTATCTCTGTGGGTTTGCTTGTGCTTTGCAATGTGGCAAATTTATGTAACATACCACTTACCATTTTAAGTGTACCATTTGGTAGCTTTAAGTCTATTTACACCTTAGTAAACATTACCACCATCCATTTCCAGAAGGAGTTTTCTTTCCTTATCATGAAAGCTGAACCCCCGACCACTTCCTCTCATGGCCCTGGCAAACACCATTCTACTGTCCTCACCAATTTGCCTATCTGTAGGTGCTTCTGAAAACTGGAATTACCCAGTGTTTGTTATTCAGAGACAGGTTTATTTCAAGTATATAATCTCTCCATAGTTCACCTATATTGTACATATGCCAGAATTTCATTCCTGTGCCAGGTGTGGTGACTCATGCCTGTAATCCCAGCACTCAGGAGGCAGAAGCAGGAGGGTTGCTGTGAGTTCGAGGCCAGCCTGGGCTACATAGAGAGTTCAGGGCCAGTCTGAACTACAAGGTGAAACAGTGGCTCAAAAAAAATAAAAATTAATTTCCTTTTAAGGCTGATTATTATTTTATTGCATAGATGGGGATCAGGTTTTGTTTAGTGTTTGGTGATGGATACTGAGTCGTTTTTGGCCACTAGCTGTTGTGAATGCTTCAACCTTGGATACCTGTTAAAGTTCTGTTGAACTAAAGAGCAGCAGTTCTTTTGGATATGTACCTAGGAGTAGAACTTCTGGATTCTATGTGTAAATTTTCTTTTTTTTTTTTTTTTTTGAGACAGGGTCTTTCTTTGTCTTTCTTTCTTTCTCTGTAGCCCAGGCAAGCCTTGAACTCAGCAATTCTCCTGCCTCTGCCTCCCTAGTGCTGGAATTATAGGCATGAGCTACCATGCCTGGCACTGTGAGTGGTACTGACTGCTGGTGGGCATGAGACACCATGCCTGGTATTGTTGTATGTAGTTATCAGGATTGAACTCAGGATTTTGAATTTGCTAGGCAGGTGCCAGTACCATTTAGCTAAATCTCCAGCCCCCTATATTTAATTTTAAGTGCTATTTTATTTTTTTATGTTTTATTTTATTTTAGACGGTCTCACTAAGTTGCCCAAGCAGGGCTTGAACTCTAGATCCTTCTGCCTCAGCCTCCCATGTTGCAGGCAGATACCACCATTCCTGAGTCTGTAATTTTTTGAGGAATTCCCATATAGTTTTCCATGGTGGCTGTGGAATTTTACATTCCACCTGAAATGTGTGAGGTCCTAATTTCTCACATCCTTGTTAACATTTTCTCCCTCCTTCCCTCCCTCTGGTCCTTCCTTACCTCCTCATTAATTTCCGCTTTAGTGGGTGGTAATGTACCCTTGAACATTTGCACATCATAAAAAGCAATTATTTTGGTTAAGCCCATGCGGACTTTGGAAGAAATCTGACAGGGACAGCGGGTGGAATCTGCACCTCCAGCCACT
This sequence comes from Thryonomys swinderianus, assembly GCA_004025085.1. Taxonomy (NCBI): domain Eukaryota; kingdom Metazoa; phylum Chordata; class Mammalia; order Rodentia; family Thryonomyidae; genus Thryonomys; species Thryonomys swinderianus. Next base: position 24,931 of record PVIC010019294.1, on the reverse strand, counting down.
TGCAGGCAAGTTACGCCCTTCTGTCTATAGCACGAAGGTCATTCCAGGACCTGTTTCTTAGGGTTATTGAAGGGACAAAATGAAAGCATCCTCATAAGGCATCTCGCACAGTACCTGCTATGGTGCATATTTCATAACAACTATCTTTATTCTTCCTCTGAACCTCAGCAAGAGGCTGGAGTGGAGCCCCCTGGCCTTCTGAGTGGGTGGGTAAGACACAGCTCAGAGGGAAGCCACTGGTTCTGAGAAATTTGTTGGCATAAGCTATATTCATGGAAATAAAAAGAATTTAAAAATTTACCCATAGTTCTGTCCAAGATTCCCTATACTTAGGTGCCTGTGTTTTATCACCCCTGCTCTCTGCTGGATCCTGGCTTTTGGTGTAACAGTCCTTACTCTTTTCACAGCAGTAGATGCCAAAATGTGCCCTGTGCCTCCCAGCCCCTCACCTTTGTCATAGGGTATCCTTCTTTACTGGGTGGGCCTGGCCCTCTCTTTCTGCAGCTATAAACAGCCCTTCCCCACCTGAACAGTCTGACCTTTGCAGGAGCATCATTTTCATGTTCTTTTCCTGTTGTATCCACAGCCACTGCCTTTTCTAACCCTAAACTCAGACTTGCGGGGTGGTTGAATTTTTGTGCTCTTGGTAACTTTTGAGGTGGGTTGGAAATGGGAGGTCTGAGAGTTGGCAGTTGTTGCCACTTTTTTTTCTTTTAACTTCTTAGTAGTTCAGATTGGCTCTGAGCTTACTATGTAGCCCAGGCAAGCCTCAAACTCAGGAATGCTTCTGCCTCTGCCTCCCAGGTGCCGGGATTACAGGCATGAGCCACCACGCCTGGCACTGTGGTGTCTGGTACTGATTGCTGGTGGCTGTGAGTCACCACGTCTGGTATTGTTGTATGTGATTACCAGGTTTGAACCAGGGACCTTGCGCTTGCTAGGTAGGTGCTGGAACCACTGAGCTAAATCTCTGGTCCCCTGTTGTTGCCACTTTTGTGACATTACACGGGGGTTCTTCCACGTGGGCGTCATTGACAGCAGGGATGGATTGATGCTGTGCTTGTAGGGATGACTGTGGTGGGCATCTTTGTGTGTGTAGCTTTTCTTTCAGGTTGCTTCCACAGCATAGCTTTTCAGATGTGGGACTACTGAGTTGGAGGTAGGTGAGGGATACAGAGGACAAACTCTTCCTCTAGAGCCAAAAGCCTTGGCTTCCTGTCCTCCTGTACAGTGCGATGAGCTGGCGGTGTGTGGTCCCCCGTGAGCTCCTGCACAAGAGGCTCATAACAGTGTAGTTCAGTGCCCATCTCTTAATGGCATCTAAGGAAGTGATCATTGCAAGTGAATATTGCCAAACTGCTCTCATAGCTTACATGGTCCCTGGGGTGGATGAAGATCTGCATTTCCACCTGCACCCCTGTGGGTATTAGTGTTCACTCCTCTCTGGGATGTCACCCTTCGGACGGGTTATACAGTGGTTTGAGTTCAGGTTTCAGAAATGCCCATGCGTAGGACTGGGCCCTCCTGGCTAGGAGCTCACAGTGTAGTGCGGGAGACAGGCAGCTCAGGTTCCTTGCGTTTGATAATGGGTTAAGTGAAAACTTGAAAATCTGGGGTTCTGGGGCTTGAGAAGACTTCTAAAATACTATTTAGGTGTCTACTGTAGAGGTTTAGAAACTTCTTTTGCTTTCTTTTGTCTATGGATCTGTTGATTAGTTCCTTGGGGGCCCCTGTCACCATGTGCACATCCATCAGTGCCTGGCTGGGGGAAGCACAAGGAGTGAGACACAGGGACACAGAGGAGACACTGACCTGGCCCTCGGTGTCAGGTGAGGACTCTAGGAGGTGGCGAGGAGAGGTGAGAACTGAGGGGTGGTTAGAGCCAGGCAGCGAGGAAATGACGGTGCAGACATGAGTCGCCGGGTTTCTCAGTTACTTTCTTCATTGCTGGGTCAAAGTACACATACTTAAGGACGGGGAGGTTTATTTTTCATAAGTTTGTAGAGGTTCCAGTCCTTAATCAGCTGGGCAGCATGGCAGAAGGGCACAGTAGAGGAGAAAGGTCTCATGGCATGGTAGGTGAGACAGATCATGGGAGGAGAGAGGGAGATACATACACCCTTGCAGGCCGCACCAGCCTCCTCCAATCAAGCTTTGCCTCCCAACATGGCATTGAGCTCTAAACTCTTTATCAGTGGATGGATGCAGTGATAAATATCGTGCATCTGTGATCCCCTCACCTCCACAAAGCCCCACCACCTGTGAACACATGAGACTTTTCAGGGGGCATCTAGATGTTATCTGTTACCCCAGGTTTCAAACACCCTCCTTGGTTATTACTTAGCTAACATGCTTTTTACATTTTACTCCTTTTTATTATTTGTTGTTTGGCCTCTGTCTTCTTGAATGTCAGCCCCATGAAACAGGCCCTTCTCCGTTGTTATACACGCTGCTGCATTCTCGGCACCTGGCTCACAGCCTGCACACAGTCAGTGCTGGATAATTGGCTATGGAAATGGTGGATGACCGCATGGATGGATGGATAGATGGGTTGCAGCCCTGGGGACAGGTATGAAAGGATGGCTGCACTGCAGTGACGTCTGACTCTTTGGCTGGCCCTGCCCATCTGAGACCTGTGGGGGACAGATATTGTGTGTACAGCAGCTCTGGCCCTCCGGAAGGATGTAATTTGCCAGTGTGTTCTTGGGACTCTGCACAATGTGGATTTGCAGATTTGGGGGCCGAGGTCATGTTCCCGGAAGATGCTGGAAGGTGTGAGGACCGGCCCACGTTCCTCACCAGATGGTGGCATTCCCGGGAGGCAGCAGCCAGAGATGTGAAGTGAATGGCTGGGAGCTAACAGATTGGATTTAAGGGTGTATTAGGAAGGTTTGTCAGCAGCTGTTAGAATGAACCAACGCCTCCGAATCAGGGAGCAGGGCTGCCAAACTGTTTGGTTTTGAATGGAAACATTTCTCTTGCCTCCTCTCTTGTGATCTCTGGGGTTCCCCAGGTGCCTGGGAGCTCAGTGCACCTGGCCACAGAGCACAGATCCAGTGCCTTGTGGGGAGGCAGCAAGTGCAGCAGAAAGAGGGTCAGAGGGCGCAGAAGTGAATGCTTTCCAGTGATTGTTTTGTGTGAGCATCTGTTGCCCAGTGACTCCCTTCACAGACAAAGGGCTTTCCCTGTGAGAGATCGCTGGTGGGAAATGGGAATTTCAGGCTTTGTAAATCAGTTCAGGGAGACTGAGCCGAGGAACACATCAGGCTCAGCTACAGCAGAGAAACTGACTGTAACCCCCCTCCTGGTTCATCCCGCCTCCTGGCGGGCACCTTGCACCCTTATATATCAGCTCCAGCCCTTTGAAAAATTTTATTTTGTAACATCATCTTGCTGAGTTGTCCAAGCTAGCCTTGAACTTGCCATCTTACTGCCTCAGCCTCTCAGGTAACTGGCATTATAGGTGTCTAGCACCATGCCCAGTTCCCTTCTTTGTGTATGAAGCTCTTGGTTACCTGGTTTTGTTCTTGACGTTTCACTGGTGCATTTATAAAGAGGGAGCAGGGCTGCCCTAGAAATAAATAACAGCTGATTTCATTGTGAGTGGGCTTCTGAAATGTTTTGGAAGAGACTAAAATCTCTTAAATCAGGCATAGCATATGTGATTCATTTTAAGAAAGAGTTTAAAGCATATTTAGATCAGGTTCCTTGCATTTTATAATGGGTTAAGTGAAAACTCGAAAATCTTGGGTTTTGGGGGTTGGGAAGGCTTCTAAAATACTATTTAGGTGTCTACTATAGTGGTTTAGAAACTTATTTTGCTTTGTCTATGGATCTGTTAATTAGCTCCTTGGTGGCCCCTGTCACCATGTGTACAGGCCAGGCAAGCATTTCCTTAGTTTCTGAAGTGGTGACCTGAATGGTAGCCCAATCAAGGTACAAAGCAGGCCCCAGGCAATGTCACACTTAAGGCGGGTGGGGCCAAGACTTCCTTTCTGCATGCTCTCCCTTTTCCTTCCCTGCTGCACAGCCACTTAGGTAGGCTTAGGGGTCCCAACAGCCGCTTGTGATATTTGGGTACCGTTGACCCTGGCTCAGCAGTAGTTGCTCTGGGGGGCCCTGCAGTCCCCATTTGGGCAGTCCTGGTTGTGTGAGGTTAAGCTGGTCCCTGTGGGCACTCACAGCAGCCAGCTTGAGGTGTGCGGTTTTGCCATGTAGCCCAGTGTGACCATCCCTCCTCCTGGTAGGGGTCACAGGTTGCACTTCCAGCTGAGTATCTCATACTTCTGGGGTTCCTTCATCCAGTAGCCATGCCCCGAGTGAGGCAACTCCAATCATGCCCCACATTGTTTTTGTGTCATTTGTCGTGAGACTCCTGGGATTCATGGCACCTGCACTTATTCGGTATCTTAAAAGAATAGGAATGGTCATGCCTGTAATCCCAGCACCCGGGAGGCAGAGACAGGAGGATTGCTGAGTTTGCGGCGGCTTGCCTGGGCACCATAGTGAGCTCAGGGCCAGCCTGAACTACAAAGCGAGACCCTGTCTCCAAAAAAGCAAAAAAAGAAAAGAAAAAAAAAAGAATAGGAACGGGTCTGGGAGAATATTTCTTCATTTATTGATTATTCACTCAGCGATTTTTTTACCCTGTCATTATGTATTTGGTGCTGTTATGTGCTGAGTGACCACGGTGGTCCCTGGGGACTTCCTGTTGAATGGGAGGTGAAGGCTTACACCCTAGCAAACGAGGCTGCATACCTATGATGCATCCTGCCCAGTGTCTGCATGTCTGTAATACTCCATGAACATGAACTAGCATTTGGACCAGCTCCGGCGTGGTGTCTGCACTGTGGAGAATGAGGCTTAGAAGCTGGAGGCGATGCCAGCAGAGGCAGTTGGAGCCCAAGAGCTTCTGTGTCATCTGTGCACATCCTGCTCGAACCCCAGAACTGAGCTGTCGCCCTGTGTCTCCCTAGACCTGCTGAAACACAGACTGTGGGGCAAACCTCTTTCCTTAGCCACTTCTGCTATGGGAGCACGTAAACAGCCCCCATGGGCTATGACCTTGCTCTCTTTCCCTGGCAACTACATAGCCCCACTCTGGGCCTGCCAGCTCAGGTACCCCGGGGTAAATGCTGACCCAAGCGCAGGGGCCGGAGTGTGCAGGAGGTGAAGCATGCCAGCGTTCTGCTTGGGAAGCTTCTGTCTGTCTCTTGAATCCTGTTGTTGTCCTGTGTCTTGTGTCCACGCTGCATGTGAGTCCCAAGGCAGGGTTTTCAGAGCTCATAGTGGCTGGCCCTGAAGGTGGGCAGCCCTGATTGTGGATAGGACCCTCTGATCTCTGCCTGGGGCCTTCTCAGATCCCCGGATCTGTCCCTCTCTTCTTCTAACCCTGTCTAGTCACTATTCTCTTGGTTGGGAAGATGGAATCTTTTAGCACCATCGAGCACAGAGGGAAGAGAAAATATCAAAATCTGTTGGTCTCTTTCCTGCAGACTGCTGAGTGAGTCAGAGCTGGGGTGGGAGAAGCCATACAGGCCCAAGGAAGGGATGCGGGAGCCTCATGTGAACTAAAATACCTTCTTTTTTAGTGCATCTCAGTGGAGGGTGTTGGGGGAGGGGCAGTTTTACAGAGAAAGACAGTACTGGCATGAAAGGGAGCTGGTGGATTAAGAACAGTGACTTCTCGGCGTCTTTTTAAAATCAGAAAAGAATGAAAAATATTTTTTCAAAGGGCAGGGCTGAATGAATGAAGACTAGAGGTCAAGTTTCAGCTCTGTGATGATGAGCAAATTGGATGACCTCTCCGGGGCCCTTTCCCTTCATCTCCATGGGAAGATAATGATCCTGTTGCCTCTTGGAGTTGTTTGGGAATTGAGAGAGAAACTCCTGTCTTGAGAGAGTAGAGCAGAGTGAGCAAGGGGTGCCACCTTGAGACTGTGCAAAATGAGAACTAATCGTTAGCCCTACCCCCAGCCCCAGCCCGGAGGTAAGTTTTAGACAATATATAAAGCCCCTAGGCCTCACCGCCCTCAGTTCACCCTCATGAGCTCTCCCTGTTAGCTGTGACTTTTCTGTTAAGAATATGACCCTGGGCCCGAGATTTATCTCAGTGGTTCTGCTGCCTGCCTAGCAAGCCCAAGGTCCCTGGTTGATCCTGGTAACCACAAACAATGATATGATGTTGGGCGTGGTGACTCACGCCCACCAGCAATCAGTACCACATACCACAGTGCTGGGCGTGGTGGCTCATGTTTGTAATCCCAGCACTCGGGAGGCCAAAGCAGGAGGATTGCTGAGTTCGAGGTTTGCCTGGGCTACATAGTGAGTTTAGGGCCAGCCTGAACTACAAAGCAAGACCCTGTCTCAAAAAAAAAAGAATATGACTCTGGCTAGGGACACAGCTCAGTGGAACGTCACTAGTTTAGCACACTGGTTTCAATCCCCAGCATCAAAATGCAAATGAAAAAAGAAACACAGGAAAAAGTAGGCAGGCAGCATAAAATAGGTGTTCAACAGAAAACAACAACAAATACCAGCAGGTTGAGTGAGAAAAATGATGCTTAGATTTTAAATCCAAGCAAACAAAGAAGAGAAAGATAAGAGATTCCGTGGCTAGCACCCTGGGAGCTGCTGAGACATGGCCTCCACCAACCACTTGCCAAGGCTGTGGCTTAGGGGACTCCTGCTTTGGGTGGCTGTGTGAGCTGAGGCTGACCTTTTAGCCTCTCCTCACCTGGTGTTCAACACAGCCCAGGCTCTGAAACAGCAAGTAATCAGGGTGATGGGAGTGCGGGAGCCTGAGGATTTGGTGGCCTGATACTTTTGGCCAGAATGTGTGGTGTGAGTGGAGAGTTGGACTTGAGTTCGAATGCTGATTTCTCTACTCCTGTCCTGAGTGACACCAGGCCCATTCCTTTGCCTCTGAGCTGGCTTTCTTGTCCATCCAGCAGAGGGGATCCCTTTTTGCTAAAATTGCTGGCCGTGAGATTGGCTGAGTTGAGAAAGACCTGGAAGAGCCCCTCAGCTGGAACAGGCTTGAGTCGGGACTCAGGTCTTGGCCCTGTTTTCTCACACCTTTGCTTTGATGCAGGCACTGACTACATGCTAAATTTAATCTTTTTTTTTTTTTTTTTTTTAAAGCAGTTGCTTCTCCATTTCCAATGCTCCTAATCCTCATGGATCCACAACGGTAACCATGGCAACACGGGTTGAGGTTGGCTCCATAACATCTTTGACAAGGGTACCAGGCCTCGGTGACATCGGCAAGGAGGAGACCCTGAAGCGGACCTTCTTCTGCCAGGCGGGTGACACGTCTGGAGCTCCCTCAGTCCGGATTCTAGAGGGACAAAGCCCCCTGCATAGCCCGGCCCGCTTGTTCCCTCTGCCCAGACTTGCTCCTAAGCCTTTCTCCAAGGAGCAGGCCTCCGACATCAAGTCCTCCGTAGCATCTCTGTGGCCAGGTTCCACCAGGGTGTCTCCCACTGGCGTCTCTGAGGAGGCAGCAGCCAAGGATCCAGACCTGAGGATGCCTAGTTTGGCAGGGCAGGAGGTAGACGGTGGGGAAAGCTCTGGGCAAAGTGCATCTGTGATCAGCAAGGCTTCATTCCTGCGTCCCAGCCCCAGCACTGGCCCCAGCACCATGATTCTCTTCGAGACCACCAAAGCCGGTCTCTCTCTGGGGAAAGGGCTCAGTCAGGGGGCTCGGGAGGCTGGCGCAGGGGTGTCCCAGGAGCCTCTCTCTAGTGCTCGGCCAGAGGTGGCTGCCAAGCCTGCCTTGCCTGCCCGCAAGCCCACGGGAACCCTTCCCCGACCTGCTTCCCTACCGCAGGATACACGGTCAGCCCCAGGCCAAGTGAAGGGAGGCCCAGAGCAGCTTCTCTCGAAGACCAGCAGTGTGGAGGATGCCATGACTCCTGCGCCAGAGCCCAGGCCGCGCCCGAAGAGGAGGCCCGTGTCGGCCATCATTACAGAGTATGCCCAGCCTCTGAAGCCAGGTCCAGGAGGGGTCGCTGGGACAGGCAAGGTGCCCCCTACCCCTCCTGAGAAGACGTGGGTGAGGAAGCCCCGGCCTTTATCTATGGACCTCACGGCCCGGTTTGAGAGCAGGGAGGCTTTGCTGAGGAAGGTGGCTGACGAAGGAAAAGGAACCGAGTGTCGCAGGCCAGAGAGGGCCAACCCAGAGGCCAGAATGGATGGGGACTGCTCTGTCCAAGCCCCACACCATGACCCAGACATGAACTTCTCAGAGGCAACCAAGGCAGTCCATGAACAGAAGGAAAAGCTGCTTTTGAAGCAGGCAGAGGTGGCTGGCCCCAAGGCCCAGGGATGCTCAGCTAGCACTGGCCCTGCAGCTGACCAGAGTCCTCAGGAAGAGAAGGTCAGGCTGGGCCAGGAGCCAGAGAAGATGCCTGAATCCCCTTTGCCCTGGTCAGGAAGAGGGCTGGAATGTGCTGGAGTCAAGAACAGAGGGATTGATGGGGAGTCCGTGGTAGGGTCAGAGTGGACCTCCAGGGGGAGTGTTAAGAAGCGCCTTAGCCTGTTTCAGGAGGAGATTACCTTGGCCTCTGCGGGAGGGCCTGACCCTGCCCCGGCCACCCTGGAGCCCACTTTGGCAACATCAGAGCCTGAGAAAGTGGGTGTGAGTGTCCAGGAGCGGATCAGAGGCTGGGCCACGGAGAGCTCGGAGGTGAAACTGGAGATTCGGAGGAGGACACTCCAGGCACGGCCACTCTCAGCAGATTTGACCAAAGTGTAAGTGGCTACGTTTGACACACCTCACGTATACCTCAGGGTGCCTCTCACCGCCTGCTAGAAGGCTGAGGGAAGGGAGTCCAATGCCACCAGGCTGTGTCCAGTACCCTACACCTCTTCTGTCACTCCATCCTCCGTCCTCTAAGAGATAGTCATAGTTTCCACTACAGAGATGAGGAAGCTGTGAAGAGGGAAAGCAGGTCCCCAGCAGGGGGCAGAGGGCTCTGTGTCCTCCCCTTCTCTGTCTATAATCACGGGGTGAGGACATGGAAGGAGTTGTGCCCATTGAGCAGACCGGGGAGGGAAGAGTGAGGCACTGTGAGGAGGAGGTGGGGAGCCCAAGGCAGTTCCAGCTCAGCCTATCTCTGCAGCTAGACCTTCCTTCCCTCATATCACTGAGCACCTTGGATTAGGCTTAAATTTCCCTGAGTGGCCCCAAAATAAAACCAGAGGAGTAAGGTAGCTTGGACAAGTCCTGACTTATCACTGAGCCTCAGTGTCTCCATCCTGAATACAAATTATGCTAAGACATTTCCTTAAGGGCCTGAAGATAAAAACTCCAAGAATGCCAGGAGTTATTCTGACCCAGGCAAGCCCTCAATACATTGATGATCGTTAGTTCTGTTGGTTGACAAGGATTCTCTGAGTCCCACCCAGCTTGGACACTTGACTCTTACCTGTTTTCCCACACACGGCCACAGGAAGGAGATGCCACCAGGCAGGACCCACAGGCTTGTTAATGCCAGGCATACCACCAGCATGCTTTGTCCAGGGAGGAGCTTCTGCAGCAGGACCTCTGGAGGTTGTCCTGCCAGGCCTGGGATCCGGGGCAGCAGGCGGGCTAAGTGAGACTGTGGGCCTCCAGATGTTAGAATGGCCCAGAGAAATAGCCATGCCAACGTTCTGAGTCAGTTCGTGTGGCATGTATGCATGCGTGCATGTGTGCATGTGTGTATATATAATCATTTTGGTAGCTTCATAAAGCTTCTAGGTAAGTGTGACCAGGCCTAACACCCCCTGAGCTAAGACATCACAGAAGAAGGGAGAGGTGCCACGAACCTTGCTATCTCATTCTGACTACTCATGGTGTCTCAGAGGGGCTGTGTGATCACCTGACAGATGGGGAAACTGAGGCACTGAGTTCGGCAATAACTCATCACAGTCTCACACCTCCTGGAAAGCAGACCCTGTATTGTTGAGTGAGGGTCAAGTCTAAACAGCCTGCTTTTCCTCTGCTCCCTCTTCTCCAATGCCTGAACCGAGCAGCTGCTACACATGTTCAGGGATGTACCCGAGATCACATGTCAGAGATGGGAAGATTCTAGCCTTTCTTTCTTTTTTTTTTTTTTAATTTTTGAGACAGGGTCTCGCTTTGTAGTTCAGGCTGGCCCTGAGCTCACTATGGTGCCCAGGCAAGCCGCCGCGAACTCAGCAATCCACCTGTCTCTGCCTCCCGAGTGCTGGGATTACAGGCGTGAGCCGCCACGTCCGGCATTAAGCCTTTCTAACTGGGGAAACTGAGGCCCAGAGAGGAAAGACCATCTACTTTTGTCCTGCTCCCCCCGAGCCGAGCCAAACCTGTGCTCTCACGTGTCCGAGGGTGGCTCAGCCCCAAGGCTCAGAGCTGCCCTGGGGCAGGGGGATTGTTGTGGTTGGGTTGCTAACAAGAACCATTCATTATCCTTCCTGAAGCCTTTCTATTCTTTCCTAAACGCCTTCGTGTACTATTAGGGCCATGGCTAGACTCTTATCTGTCCCACAGAAGAGGGTAGGGAGGTAGCAATTATCCCTGTTTTATAGATGAAGAAACAGAGGCTCAGGGAAGGTCTCTGGCCTGACCTGAGCTCCTGCAGTAAGGTGTAGAGCAGGGACTGGCAGCCTGGCATCTTCACCTGGCCTGGGCTCCTTTCCCTGGACGATGCTCTGTTTAAGGTAGGCCCTTCCCATGGCCCTTGTCCCCTTGGTGCCTGGAGAGGAACCGTCCTCCATGGAAATGGGGCAGTGACATTGTGAGCATGGCAAGGCTGAGTTAGGTCCCAGCCTCTGACTCCATGTGAGTAACGCACCTCTCTCTTCCAGGTTCTCAAGTTCGGCTTCAAGCAGTGAGGTCAGGTTTGAGAAGTGCCCTGGGCTGGCCAGCCAGTCTCCTAAGGAGCCCGGCGGGAAGGTGAGCAGAGGGCATGTTTTCGTGTCTTCTTTCTCAGCACAGTTACACTTCCCCAAGGAGAATGTCGGTGATCTGCTGGACCCAGACAGAGAGTGTCAGGTCATGAGCAGGAAAGCCTTTTTCTTCATGTTGGGACCTCAAAAGCCCCCAACACGATGGGTTGTGATTCTCCAGTCCCAGGTGTCAGGTGGTTTATAAATGGTATTTATTTGCTTATTTTTTCTGTGCAAAGTAGTAGAGGGATATGGCTTGTTTATGAGTTTCTGTTGTATTAAAATACTTAAGAGTTTGGTTTAAACTGTTGACAGAAACTCCCTCTAGTTCTGTGTTAGTTTCTTACTTCTTTTTTACCTGTGGCTACCTAACAAAAGAAAGAAATAACCAGCGAATCAGTTCCTTAGAAAGTATTTGTATTTCATCCATTTAATAAGAAAAAGCTCATAAAATGACTGCTAGGCTTGAGTGGTTTGTGGTTGATGCTTTCTGTGGCTTTACATTTTTAAAAAAAATAGCTTTATTGGGATACACATGGCATGCAGAAAGAGCACGTGCTTTATATGTAAAAGCGGCTGCATTTCTGCAGGTGCACCTTTGTCACAATCACGACAGTGGCACGTCGTGTCACGTCTGCATGCTCCCTCCAGCTTCTCTGGGACCCTCCCTCCCGCCCACCCCTAAGCAGCCACTTGTCCACTTTCTGTTACTCTACACTTCTTTGCATTTTCTGGACTTCTGTATCTGTGAGGCCAGTTGTCTCTTTCTCTTTTTGGTCTTGCTTCACTCACAGTAATCCTAAATTTGGCTTGTTATAGTGCATGTCAGTCATTTGTCCTTTTTCCTACTGAACGCTATTCTAGTGTGTGGGGTTTACACTAAACAGTGTATCCATCCATCTTTGGGGGGGCAGGATTGGAGGGTAAACAAAGGCTTTCACGCTGAACTACAGTCGCAGTCCTTTTTCCCTATTTTTCTAGGTTGAGATAGGCCCTTGATAAGTCACTAAGTTGCCCAGTTTGGGTTTACACTTGCAATTCTCCTGCTTCAGCTTCCCAACGTGCTAGATTCCAGATGTGCACCACCACGCCCATTTTCCATTCACCCTTTTGCTGCACTTGGGCAGCCTCTAGTTTGCAGCTATTAGGGAAAAAACTGGGGTGAACATGTGTGCACAAGGCCGTGAGGTAGGGACTTGTAATTTTTTCAACAGCTGGATCTTGCAGAAGGTGTGTTTTATGTTTTAAGAAATTTCTGCAGTTTTACAAATAGCAATCATGTTCCATCCCAAACCCTGGAACATGTTCTCTGACTCCCTCCCTGCACACAGGACAACAAAAACTAGTATATCAAGAGACAGAAAATGAATTAAAGGGCCAGAGATTTAGCTCAGTGGTTCTGGTGCCTGCCTAGCAAGCACAAAGGCCCTGGTTCGATCCCCGGTAACCACATACAGTATCAGGTATGGTGACTCAGCCCACCAGCAATCAGTACCACATCCCATAATGCTGGGCGTGGTGGTTTACATTTGTAATTCCAGCATTTTGGAAGGCAGAGGCAGGAGGATTGCTGAGTTCAAGGCTTGCCTGGGCTACATGGTGACCTCAGGGCCAGCCTGAACCTCAAAGTGAAACCCTGTCTCAAAAAAAAAAAAAGTAGACGTTGCCAGGAATGGGGAGGGGGGAAGAGCATAAGATGGCATTTCTCTTAGGGGTAAAAGTGTTGAAGAACTAGCAGCTGTATAGCACTGAGAATCTCTGTTTAATGTCACTAGATTGTGCACTTTAATGTGCAATCCCTGTCATAGTATACGCCCAAGAGAAGGAGCAATTTTGAAGGCTGTGACTACCACCCTGAAGTCAGCAATCTGCCCTCTGTTTTATCCCTGGTTCTTCTGAAGCATTTCTTTAAAAAAGGTTGAAAGAGGGGTCAACTGAAGAAGAGCCCACATGGTTGCATGAAAATATTGTGGCCAAACTACTGAGAGCAGGGGGGCTGTGTACACACAGGGGTTGACTGTCTTTTCATCTGGGGCAGGGGTTAAGGCAGGCTTATTGTTTCTTTAATATATATGAGTTCAAAATCTTCAAGGAAGTAAAAGTTGGGGCTTAGGGGTTGCTTAGTGGTAGAGGATGTGTGTAACTTCTGTGAAACCCTGGTTTGAAGCCCTAACACTGCCGAAAGAAAGAAGAAAGGAAAGAGAAAGAAAGAAAGAAAGAAAGAAAGAAAGAAAGAAAGAAAGAAAGAAAGAAAGAAAGAAAGAAAGAAAGAAAGAAAGAAAGAGAGAGAGAGAGAGAGAGAGAGAGAGAGAGAGAGAAAGGAAAGAAAGAAAGAAAGAAAGAAAGAAAGAAAGAAAGAAAGAAAGAAAGAAAGAAAGAAAGAAAGAAAGAAAAGGTTAGAACATAAACCCTTGGGGCAGGGGATTTAGCTCAGTGGTTCCAGTGTCTGGCTTGCAAATGCAAGGCCCTGAGTTTGATGCCAGTACCACATACCATAATGCTGGGCATGGTGGCTTATGCCTGTAATCCCAGCACTCGGTGGGAGGCAGAGCCAGGAAGATTGCTGTGAGTTTGAGGCTTGCCTGCGGTATATAGTTCCTCAACACTTTTATTCCCAAGAGAAACCCATGCCAGCCCCTCCCCCTCCCCTTCCCCATTCCTGGCAACCTCTACTTCATTTTCTGACCCTGGGTGCACTGGCTTTTGACATCCTATGTGCAGGGAGTTAGAAAACACATAACCTTTTGCGACTGGCTGCTTTCACCTGGCATAATGGCTATCCCCACAGTAGCACAAGTCAGGACTCCATCTCATTTTGGCTGAAAGGTGCCACTGTGTGAACGTGCTACTGTTAGTCCATCCACTGTGAACACTGGTGCTCTTTCCACTGTCTGGTGTCTGTGAAGAATTTTTCTGTGGACAGTGACAATGAGGAGGTGTTTTTGAGTTCTTTTCGGTGTGTACCCAGAAATTAAATTGGTGTGTCACACAGTAATTCTATGTTGAAACATACTTATTTTTAACAGGAAAAAATATTTAAAAATTACAAATTAATAGATATCTGTTGTAAAAATTGAAGAGAACTGACGCAGATGAGATTTGAAGAATTCCTCATGTTCTGTCCTGCCTTCCACCTCCGCATCCTGTTACCCTCGCTACAGTGTGACCTGTGATTTTTCCTCAGACTGTTTATCTACATGTGTGCATGCTCTCAGACACGCACATGTTTCTTAGTCAAGGAGAGGTTTATTTTGGCTCATGATTTAGAAGCATCAGTCCTTGCCAGGCTGGCAGCACGGAGGAAGGTCCTGGAGGAAGAGAATTGTGCATTTCATGGCAGACAGGAAGCAGAGAGAGGGGAGGAGGCAGGAAGGGCGATGGACTCCTCTAGGCCCTGCCTCCTAACAGGAAGTCAGCTATAAACCCCCACAATCTAATCATCTTCCAAAAGCCATACCTATGAGCACCTGAGGTTCATACTTAGTTATTAAAACCATTTCTTATAAACACACCATTCTGCGGTTTGCTTTATTCCCCAAAGACAATGATATTTTGTAGGTGTCCTTTGCTATTAGTGTCACTGAAACCTTTTTTCTCCTGTAATCACAAGCACCTCTGTGGTGGCATAGCAGGATTTACTTCTGATGGGCATTTAGGTTGTTTCTGGGCTGCTTTGCTCTCACCATAGTGCAGGGCTCCCTGGACTTTCTTGTTTATGTTCTCTTGAGCACATGGGTAAAGCCAAAGTCTGGAGAAGGACTTGGCTAAATAAAAGGAAATGAGCATTTTAAAACTGTAGTAGGCTGTGTATTGGCAGAATCTGAGGGGATCCACTTTCTCATACACTCCCCCCCATGGGGTGTGTGATTCCATCTCAGCTCCTTTAACACTTCTGTGTTTCTTTTTTTCAGCCAAAGGTAGGGCACGGTTTGGACAGACCACCTGCCCCAAGAAGCCCTTGGAAGCCAGGGGTCCCCCCCAAGAAGTGTGAGCCCATGGACCACAGAGACAACTCCAAACAGGACTCCGGCAGCTGTCGGTGTGACAGCTCCAGGAGGGCTCCTGCCTCATCTGAGGTTATACTTGAAGATGATGGGAACTTCCAGATGGTGTGGGCCACCATGTTTGAGCACCATGTGGAAAGACACACGGTGGCTGACCAGGCAGGACGCTGTCTCTTAGATAGATCCCCCCGTGTTGCCCATGACCCTGAGCTGAGAGCCAGGTCTGAGAAAGGCCCTTGGGTGGTGAAGAACCCACCAGAAGTGACAAACCCCAGGAGGAGGAATTTCAAGTGGCCTGAAAGTCCTGAGCCAGAGAAACTGGAAGGAGCAGTCGTGCTGGATGGTGAGCCGAGGCAACGTTGCAAACCCAGCCCAGAGAAATACCCCATGGGTGACACACACAGCGATAAGCTCTCCCTGAAGCCCTCGGAAAATCCTCTTGCATCACAGCGGGTTGAGCCGAGGTATGACATCGTGCATGCTGTGGGTGAGCGTGCCCACAGCGAAGCTGTCTCCACAGCACCCGGGGAACAGGCTGTGACGCTCCGCAGTGGCAGGTCCCAGCTCTCGCTGAAAGGGAGGCAGCTGTCCCAGGAGGGCAGCCCTGTCAACCCAGAGCATCCTCTGGAAGATCAGGCACGGTCTGTCCAAAGGGCCAGTTTGATTGGGGAAGCTTGGGGACAGAAAGCCACTGGGCCAAAGCTTGACCTTCATAAGCCAGAGGACACACTTGGGGACAGTTGCTCACCACCCAGATGGACAAATGGGTCAGAGGTGAGCTGGCATCAAGCCACCCTGGTGGCCAGCACAGAGGCCTGTGTCCCTGAGGCCCCTTCTGGGAGGACTGTCAAGGTTTCCTCCTGGGAAGGCCAGCGCCAGGGGCCTGGTAGGGTAGGAAATGAGCCAAGAGGCCACGTTTCTTCAGCAGAGAGAGTTCTGTCCCGCGGGTGTGCTGTGGACCCTCCTATGGCCAGGGCCAAGTTTGAGCCCTCTAGCTCCCAACTTGAGGCACACCCAGAGGCATTTCTCCTGCAAAAAGGGCCCCTCGAGACTACCAAGGAGGGCCCTGTGAGGCTAGAGCCTGAGGCCAGAGTGCCAAAAGCCAGCCCCATGGACCCGAAGATGGACAGATGGAGGCGGCGGACTTTACCCCATGATGCAAAATTTGAGGTATTCAGCTTGCTGCCCCCAGACAACTCTTTAAAAGTAGATCAGAGACGAGCAGATTCCTCCGGTCCTACAGCCAGTGCCTTCAGAAAACCTCAACTGTCCTGTAATCATATGGGAACACAAGAGATGACCTCAGGTACCCCTCAAGACTGGACCTCCCCAGCCACAAAAACAGGGTCATCGACAGAACCCAAGGCGATGTTTTTTGCAGTCACTTATCAGATCCCTGATATTCAAAAGGTGAAGAGTGTTATTAAGTCGGGGCCTGAAAATTCACTGGAACATCCTCAAAAAACAGCCCCGCCTCCCTCCCCTCATTCTTTTGTAACTACTTTGGTGTCTTCTAACCATGAAGAGCCACCGGTATCTGTGGGCAGTAAAACCTGGGCCAAGGGGAGAGAGTGTGAAAAGGTAATGAACCCAAGAGACTGTCAGTCCTCTGTGGGAGACCGAGTTCTGGAGCCTTCTGGCGAAGGAACTGTCCATGCGGATGCTCTGTGGACTCACTGGGGGTCAGAAGAAGGCAGGAGTTTTCAGAAAGACTGGAAGGACAGTGGCAGTAGGGTGTCCTTCAGTGGTGCTCCTCAGAGCACCCCGACCCTGAGAAGTCCCCCAAAAGCCAGCAGTATGCTGGTCAGAAGGAGGAGGACGGCGGTGGTCTGCGAGACCTTCCCAGGGAAAATGAAGGACAGTTACAGATCCAGTGTTCTTGATATCGATGCCCTGATGGCTGAGTACAAGGAACAGTCAACCAAAGTCCCTGGTGAGCAGAAGGACAGTCCCACTGCGGAGCTCAGCAGCTCACCCCGGGAGACACCAGGCTGGCCCAGCAGAGTGGACTGGGGGAGGGGGAGCCCCAGGAAGGCTCCGGGTGGGGAGGCTGCACAGAAACATGTTGTCATCAGGGATCCAAGCCACAGTGCCATTCCTGGCTCGGGCAAGCAGCCAGGAGAGATGTTGGGGGCCTCTGGAACCCCCAAGTCCAGCTGTCCTTTGTGGGCTCTACCACATTCAGTCACAGCCGACAAGTCTTCTGTGGTCCCTTCCATCCCTGCTGGGCCCAAGAGGAAAGTCACAGAGAATGAAAACAAGGCCTTTGCTAGCCACCACCATGACACAGCGTTTCAGAATTACATGGTTGAGGCAAAGCCCTCTAGCTGGGAAGATTCAGGCAGTGGGGATGGACTGGCACCCAAATCTTCTGCTGACCAGAATAAAGGGACCCTAAGAAAATCCACCTGGCAAGTAGAGAAGGACAGTGTGGTGGTCCCTCAGGATGACTCCCGTCGTGACTGTGGAAGGTCACCCCTGGACATCAAGAGGGCCTCTTCAGAGAAAGGCCTCCCCACCAAAGTCCGAGATGGTCTGTACATCATGCAGGAAGCCAGGCAGAGGAGACCTGAGCTGCACAGAGCAAGAACCAGCCTCCCTGCAGAAAGTTCAGAGGCCAGAAGGGGGCCCTGTCAGCGGGAACCAGGGACTCGAGACAGTCCCAAGGTGAGTACGGGACTTCTTTTCATCGTGTCACACATGGATTATGCATCCAGCTCTATGAGCTCAAGGTCACATGTTCTGTGGGGCCCGCATAGGTACTATGGGGTGTTAGGTGGGTATGTGATGTTAAGGAGAGGTGAGACTTGTGGCCAATGATGAGCTCATGCCCTGTGGCAGTGGGCGCCTAGTCCTCACCAAAAGATCTGAAAAATCGAAATTTTTGTGTGTAATCTCCACCACTAGGAAATCAGGGCAACTTCTTTAAAAAGGCAGCTTAGTTGGGCCGGAGGGTTAACTCAGTGGTTCTGGTGCCTGCCTTGCAAGCGCAAGGTCCTGAGTTCGATACCTGGTAACAACATACAATGCTGGGCATGGAGACTCACGCCCACCAGCAATCAATACCACATACCACAGTGCAGGGCATGGTGGCTCACGCCTGTTGTCCCAGCACTCGGGAGGCAGAGGCAGGAGGATTGCTGAGTTCGAGGCTTGCCTGGACTACATAGTGAGCTCAGAGCCAGCCTGAACTACAAAGCGAGACCCTGTCTCAAAAAAAAAAAAAAAAAAAAAAAAAGGCAGCTCAGGGTTGAGAATTTAGCTCAATGGTTCCAAGGTCTGTCTTGCAAGTGCAAGGTCCTCAATTCAATCCTGGTAACCCAAAACCACAATGCCAGGCATGGTGACTCATGCCCAGCAACAATCAGTACCATACACAATGCCGGGTGTGGTGGCTCATGCCTGTAATCCCAACAC
The DNA here is from genome assembly GCA_004025085.1 of Thryonomys swinderianus. Lineage (NCBI taxonomy): Eukaryota > Metazoa > Chordata > Mammalia > Rodentia > Thryonomyidae > Thryonomys > Thryonomys swinderianus. Next base: position 6,596 of record PVIC010019294.1, on the reverse strand, counting down.
TCAGGAGGCAGAGGCAGGAGGATTGCTGTGAGTTTGAAGCTTACTTGGGCCACATAGTGAGCTCAGGGACAGCCTGAACTACAAAAAGTGAGATCCTATCTTAAATAAATAAATAAGTAGATAGATAGATAGATAGATAGATAGATAGATAGATAGATAGATAGATAGATAGATAAATAAGAAAGACTTCTCTGCCCAAACCAATTTGGCTCTGCTGAGCTGATAGCTACTAGTTTCCAATCACCAGCCAGTCACCAACACTGGTCTTGCTGAGTGGCAGTGGTCGTGTCACAGAGCACCTGCTGTACACTAATGTCCAGCTGGCCCCTCTGTTCCCACACCTAGCATCAGCCTGCCATCATATAAATACTTATGAAACAAGCAGGCAGTCTCATATGAGCTGGTGACACTTCCACAAAAGTGAGGTCCTAATGGCTTGGGTTGTCATAGGCAGGTCTTTGCCACAGCATGTACTTGAGTGTCCATGGCTGGTGTGACCATCTTACTGTACACATGGAAAAACATAGAGGCTCAGAGAGGTTCAGTAACCTGTCCCTAGTCACACAGAAGTGGCAGAGTGAGTACCTGAACCCAGAACTGGCCTAAAACCCGTTAGGCACAGGCCACTTTCCAACAGGCTACTCTGGTGCATGGAGAAAACTGGGGGTGGTGGGGAGGAAACAGGAAGCACAGTGCAGCCTTGGGGAGCTTTTGACTTCAGTGAGGAACTGGGACACTGGGGCCCGATGCCAAGATGGACAGGTAGGTAGAGTGAGATGGGTGGCCGTGACAGGGCAGAGTGCAGAAGGAGCTGCTGGAGAAGGGGCCCAGGAAGGTGTCCTGGCTTAAGACTACCTTTGCAGGGTAGGTGCCAACTGGCTGAGTAGGGAAGGTGATGTTTGGGGTGGGAAAAGGCATGGCCTGCTCTCTTGGACCTGTAGAACTCACTCGGTGGCCTCCTGTGTGGTGTGACTTTCCCAGACCAGGCCCACTCCCACCTCCGCCACCTGCACTGTCTCAGTGTCTGTGTGGCTGGCAGAACCTGTGCCAGCTGCTTTGTAGAGATTTCCTTCTCAGTCTTGGAGGCTGGGGGTCCTGTCCTGTGACACGTTGCCCTTGGGACCTGAGCACCTCCCAACATGTGGCTCATGGGGTCAGTTTCCTGCACAGGAGCACAAGGGCTTGTGTCAGCCGCAGCTGGGGTGACAGACAACAGGCACATACTTTCATCTCTTTGAGCCCGAGTTTCCTCACTTATAAAGACTGGGGAGCCATTCTGAATGGTTCTGTGGAAATGAAAGAGGGGAGTTATTGTGAAACAATTTGTCCCAAGTTCAGCGGTGAGGAAGGAGAGAGTCGGCCTTTGAGCCTGTGTTTCCTCTGGAGGGTTCAGTGTCACACAGCCTTGACCTTGGAACCTCCAGTCTGCCACTTGCCCACTTCCTCCCTTATCTTTTTTTTTTTTTTTTGAGACAGGGTCTCGCTTTGTAGTTCAGGCTGGCCCTGAGCTCACCATGTAGCCCAGGCAAGCCTCAAACTTAGCAATCCTCCTGCCTCTGCCTCCCGAGTGCTGAGATGACAAGCATGAGCCACCACACCCGGCATTGTGGTATGTGGTATTGATTGCTAATGGGCGTGAGTCTCCATGCCCAGCATTGTATGTGGTTTCCGGGGATCAAACTCAGGACCTTGCGCTTGGGAGGCAGGCACCAGAACCACTGAGCTAAATCTCTGGCCCTCCTCCCTCATCTTTGATTTTCCCACTCATGTTGACACTGACTCCTGCCACCAAGCCCTGCTGCAGGAGAGGCTGAGATCAAGCCAGCGTGGGTCACCAGGCCCGTGTGTGTTCCTATGAGGAATGGGAAGGGAAGAGGCCGTAGAAATGTGACCCTCTGTCTGTCAGCACCTCTGTCAGGGGCCTGCTGGTGAAGGGGGAGTTGGGTAATCCTGGAGGGGTCTGACTTGTCCCTGTAGAATCTGTCCTTCCTGTCCAGCCTGGATGCCTTCCTGCCCAGTGTGACCAGACCCTGAGACACTGGTTGTCAGGGATCTGCTTTCTCCCTGAGGAATTGCGGAGCCTTGGCCAACAACTTTCCTGTTCTCTCTTCTATCCTCCCCTACTATATTTGGTTCTTTGTTTTTTTTTTGAGACAGGGTCTTGCTTTGTAGTTCAGGCTGGCTGTGAGCGCTCTATGCAAGCCTTAGAACTCAACAATCCTCCTCTCTCTGCCTCCCGAGTGCTGGGATTACAGGGGTGAACCACCATGCCCGGCACTGTGGTGTGTGGTACTGATTGCTGGTGGGCATGAGTCACCACACCCAGTGTTGTTGTATGTGGTTACTGAACCAGGGACCTTGCACTTGCCTGGCAGGCTCTGGATCCACTAAGTTAAATCTCCAGCCCTTGTTTTTGATTTTGAGACAAAGTCTCCCACTGTAATTCTTCCCACTGTGAATTCACTGACTTCATTATGCAGCTTAGGCTGGCCTCAAATTTATGGTGATCCTCCTGCTTCAGCCTCCCAGGGCTGGATTATAGGTGTGTGCCATCAGTCTATGTAACAAAACCAACCAAAAAAGCAAACAAACCAAAATTAAACAAACACAGAAGTACAAAATATTGGTTGTTAAAAGTTCAACCCATTTTATTTATATTATTAGTTTCTCTTAGTTTGTTGGAAAAGAAACTTTGTACTGCTGTTTTCTCTTTGTAGGAATACACCTTTTTGTCTGACTACTTTGAAAATAACGATATCCAGTGTATTACCTATTGTTAGCCTCTTATTATTGTGTTGTGAACATTCTGGTTTTTTCTTTTCTTTTTTTGTTTTGTTTTGTTTTTTGAGACAGGGTCTTGCTTTGTAGTTCAGGCTGGCCCTGAACTCATTATGTAGCCCAGGCTAGCCTTAAACTCATAGCAATCATCATGCCTCTGCCTTCTGAGTGCTGGGATTACAGGTGTGAGCCACCACACCCAGCATTGTGGTATGTGGGTATCAGAGAGTGCTGGGATTACAGGCATGAGTCACCATACCTGGCATTGTGCTGTATGATACCTGGTGTCAAACTTGGGACCTTATGCTTGCGAGGAAGATACTGGAACCACTGAGTTAAATCCCTAGCCTCAGCAACATTTATTGAAATTTTCTCCAATGCCCTATTACACTGTTTCATTCATTTTTTTTTTTTTTGAGACAGGGTCTTGCTTTATAGTTTAGGCTAGCCCTGAGCTCACTATGCAGTCTAGGCAAGCCTTGAACTCGCAATCCTCCTGCCTCTGCCTCCCGAGGGCAAGGATTATGGACATGAGCCACTATGCCCAGCATTGTGGTGTGTACTGACTGCTGGTGGGCGTGAGTCACCATGCCTGGTAATGTATGTGGTTACCAGGGATCGAACCAGGGACCTTGTGCTTGCTAGGCAGGTGCTGGAACCACTGAGCTAAATCTCCAGCCCTGTTTCATTCACTTTTATTATTTGCTTCAGTTTAAAAAGAAAGAGTCCAGGGCTGGAGGGTTAGCTCAGTGGTTCCGGTGCCTGCCTTGCAAGCGCAAGGACCTGAGTTCGATCCCCGGTAACCACATATAATGCTGGGCGTGGTGGCTCACGCCTGTAATCCCAGCACTTGGGAGGCAGAGACGGGAGGATTGCTGAGTTCGCGGCGGCTTGCCTGGGCACCATAGTGAGCTCAGGGCCAGCCTGAACTACAAAGTGAGACCCTGTCTCAAAAGCAAAAAAAAAAAAGAGTCCAAAAATACTTAAAAGGTATAGAATAAAGAATCCCTTAATACCTACCCCTTTCTGTCCTTACTTTCTTCCTCAATAATTACTCACTTTGGTCCAAATTATTTCAGGGTTTCTTTCTGAAACTACAAGTGAATATAAATATTCACATATTCTTGTTTTTGCTTCCCCTTTCCCTAAGACAGAGAGAATTTTGTCCAAGTGGCTGAAACTTGGGTTGCAGATGGGGCACCATTATGGATTTGAAGTGATACCCATTCCCAGGCTGCATCCTCAACCAAGTTAGATCAGAGTCTCTGGAGTGGCTTTGTCTTTGTTAATCTTGGAAGCTCCTCAGAGGATTCTTGGGTTGAGGATCTCTGCTGAACCCACAGATTTTCGTCTTACTTTTTTTTCACAGTGTACATTTTTGAAAGTTTGGAGATTCAGCCCACAGAAAACATCCTTGCTCTTTGGTTGTTTGTAGATGTAGTGTAATTTATTTGGTGGATGGTACTATGATCTTTCATTGTTACAAACCATGTACAGTCAGTCCCTGACTTACAGTGTTGCAACTTTCAGTCTTTCAGCCCTGTGATGGTACCAATGGAATTAGTAGAAACTGTCATTAGCCTTTCCCAAGCTAGGGATATGCGGGCTGATTCTGTCCCGTGACGCTGGGCTGTGGTGGTGACTTGGGGCTCAATCAGTCCTGATCACAGGGGAAGCAACTGATGTTCTGCACTGGGCTGCCTTGCTGGGCTAGCATGTTTGTTAGGTCAGGGTGTTCAGTGCATTTCTCCTGAGCCTACTTGCAGTTTACAATGCATGTATCAAGATTATAGCCATGTTGTGACTCACTTAGTTTCCAGTGGCCTTTCTTTGGGACTATTGGTCCTTTCTACATTGACTTCTTTTTTAGAGACAGGGTCTTGCTTTGTAGTTCAGGCTGGCCCTGAGCTCGCTATGGAGCCCAGGCTAGCCTCAAACTCAGCAGTCCTCCTGCCTCTGCCTCCCGAGGGCTCGGAGTACAGATGTGAGCCACCATGCCCAGCACTGTGGTATGTAGTACTGACTGCTGGTGGGAATGAGTCACCATGCCCGGTATTTTTGTATGTGGTGCAGGGGATCGAACTCTGGACCTTGCTCCAGAACAACTGAGTTAAATTCCTGGCCCACTACATTGATTCCTTAGAGCTCTTTATAAGCAGTGAACTTCCCTTTGCACTTCTATGCTTTGATTTCTTCTTGGAAATATCCCTGGATTGCATATTGGGAAGATGTGGGACTGACTCTGGGCCATCTCTCGACTTCTCTGAGCCTCCGTTTCTGCCTGGAATGGGCTATCTGCCTGATTCCTGGATTTGCTGAAGATTTATTATGGGTGGATGGTCAAGCCCGTCAGAGCACAGGTCCTAGGGGGTGTGAGGAATTCAGAGAGAAGCTCTTGGGTTTGCCCTCCTGCCCTCCATCCAAGGAAAACATTAATAAAAACACGAATCTTTTGCTGGGCCTTGTTTGGGCTTCTGGGGCTACTGAGAGACACCTAGCTATGGACCTGTCTAATCATAAGCCATGAGGAAACCACTACCCATGTGGTTAAATGGAGTAACGATTAAAAATTCAAGTCCTCCAAGTCCTGGCCATGCTTAAGAGCTCACAGTCCACATGTACCTCTTGCTGTCTTCATGGGACCTGCAGATATGAACATTTCCACATTCTAGAGGCCGATTCTGAGGTGGAGGATCAGGCAGACGGGCCTCGTGCAGGTGACAGTGTGAGTCAGGGGGTGGTCCTGGGGAAGATGGGAAGAGAAGGTGACAGAGGTCAGGGCAGGGACCTGAAAGGAGCCACTGGGGTGCTGGGGTGCTGGCAGGGATCTCAGGTGCCAGCCAGGCCCGGGTCAGAGGGAAGAGGTGATAGTAAGAAGTAGAGACATCTCAGTGTGTGGACGAGCATGTCTTGTGGACATGCGAGGGTCCTCAGTGGGTGTGGGGTGGCGGCCTGGCCGAAATGGAGGGTAGAAACTGAGCATAAACACCAGGAGCCACTGAAGGGTCCTGGTTTTAAGCATGATTGTCCCCATCTGCCTGCGACGTAGAGAGACACTCCATCTCCATGGGTGGCTCTCTGTGGAGGGAGCCAGGGAGACCAGCAGGGGGGAGGTTGCCCTGGTCCCCAAGGAGGGGACGGCCTCATGCAGGAGGTGACTGGAGGTGAAGAGAAGGCCTTGGCATGTGTGTTAGTTGTTGAGGTTTCACTGACTTCTTGGACAGTTTGCTTCTGGAGAGTGTGCAGCTCTGTGACCTTGAGCGCGTTCGCCCTGGTCCTGTGGCCATCATTGCTCTCATATTACAACACCTTCATCACCCCGAAAGGTCTCCTGCCCCTGCGCCCTCCTCACTTTCCTCCCTTGCCCTTGGGTCCTGGTAACAGCTGTCTGTTCTGTGCCCGGGGATTTGCCTGTTCTGAACTGACATGTGTGTGGGGTTATGCCACATGTGGACTCCCGGATTGGCTGTCCTCACCTAGCGAGTGTCCAGTTTCTACCACCTGGTAGCATTCATGAGGACTTGTTTCATAAATGGATAATACTCTGCTGTGTGTGGACGGATTGTGTTTCGTGCTTCATCTGTGGGTGGGCACACTGGTTGTTTTCTACTTTTGATTTCCATGAACAACGTTGTCATGACGGTCATGGGTCAGTCTTCGTGTGGACCAGTGTTTTTTTTTTTTTGCTTTTTGAGACAGGGTCTCGCTTTGTAGTTCAGGCTGGCCCTGAGCTCACTATGGTGCCCAGGCAAGCCGCCGCAAACTCAGCAATCCTCCTGTCTCTGCCTCTAGAGTGCTGGGATTACAGGCGTGAGCCA